>WBMZ01009646.1:1488-3988 GCA_013400975.1 Atrichornis clamosus | reverse complement strand
CGGGAAGCAGAAAAGCTGGAATCTTGTGAGATTGCTCTCCTTTTTTTTTTCCCCCTTTCCCTAATTAAAAAAAAAAAAAATCCTACCAAGCCACGTCAACCTCACCAAGATCATCGTTCCCCTGGGAAAAGCCCTTGACAGTCCCGGGACGGGCATGAAGGGCCGGTGCCCGCTGCCCGCGCCCGCGCAAAGGCCGCGCTGCGGGGCCGGAGCCGCGCTGGTGTCCGACGGCTCGTTCCTCTGCTGGGGAAGGGCCAGGAGGGTCCAGAATCGTTTTCTGAGCACTGACCAGAAATAAATTAGCTTTTTTTCCTTGCCGTTTGATAACATCGTTCTGCCGGGCTGTAAAATGGAAAGACGTATTTACTCTGACAACAATATTTTTAATGGGCTGCAAGCGACTTGTCCCAAAGTTGGTACTGCAAACAGCAAAGGCATCGCTCTGTTTGCAGGCGACACAGCCAGCACCGTATTTTGACCCCGAAACTCTGTTTATTTTTCATTTACTACCCATTGCCAGGGTTTTTATCCCAAACGAAAAGAAAACGCAGGATTATCTTTTCGCAACGCTGAGTTTTATTTTGATTTCTTTGGCCCGAAATCCTGCCCTCGGCGCTATCAACACGTCGATTCGGGCCAATCTGCGAGAAGCGGAGAGCGATCCTATCTCCAAATCACCCTGCCGGGGGTATTAACACTCGTGACGGCTCCGGCCGTGGGCAGAGGGCGCAGCCCGTGGGGGTTGGACACCCTGCGGCAGCCCCCCGGAGGAGGAGGGAGAAGGGAAGGGCAGGACCGGGGGGGCGCAGAGGAAGGGGCGGCCAGAAGTTCAGGGGAAGCCCTCGGGAAGGGGAGGCGGCGCTCCCGTGGGAAGGGACCCCCCCGCCCGCCCCCGCGCCTGTCCCGGGGGGCTCCCTGGGAGTCTGCGACCCCTCGCTCGGGGTTACTCGGCCGCCGTGACCTCGGCTGCGCCAGAGCTCGGAAAAATTCCCCCCGCTCCCCATTCTCTTCCCATCGGAGCGGCCTCCGGACACCAGCTCCAAGGAGCCCCGATGGGATCAGCCCCATGCCCCGGCCCGCAGCCCCGGCCGAGCAAGGCGGCAGCGCTCCCAGACAGCCCTTGGGTTATTTGTTTTGTTGTTTCTGTATTTTATTTTTATTTTTTTGTTGTTGCTTATTTATATTTTTTTCCGCCCGAAACCACACTTAAAAATGATAAGGAACGGGTTTTATTGATTTTTTTTTTTTCCACCACAACATTAAGTTTATAACAATATAGGCTGTTTTAAAAATAGGACCGATCCCTAACAGAAAGCGAGAGGGCAGAGAGTACAACCGAAAGGGAAAACAAAATTTAAAATGAAATAAAGAAACCAACCAACCCAAACCCTTGGGAAGACAGCAAACAATTGTCAGACAACAGGTGAGCAGACACTAAGACAGAGAGAGACTAGAGGTGTCCACTCCTCACTTGCTTTCTGCCTATTAAAATCCACAAACTCAATGGACTTTAGAAGAAAACTGTACATCATATCAAATAAATTAAAATTACCCTAAAGTTGATTGTCCTTCACTTAAAGCGCCCAGCTCACCGAATCTCCCTTATTTATCCGCATAAGCCGGGCTGATACTAACTCCCATGCCCTGCTCCTCTCTTCTCACTTTCCTTCGCTTTTAATTCTTTTTTATTTTATTTTGTACAACATGAAGAAACGCAATTTTACAATGCTAAAAACCCTTTCCTCACCATTCAAATAAAAGCAGTGCTTTAAGAATCTTCTTACAATATTGCACAGTTCAAAAGTACAATAATATTATTAATAATAATAATTAGTATTACAAAAGAAAGCAAAAGGGTACAGATTTTTTTTCCCCCCAAAATACCGAAATAACTTTACAAGGAAAAAAACCCGAAACAACCCGACAACTAGGAAAACAAGATTTATAAACAAGAATTAAAAATGTCTAAGTAAACGATAATAAATAAGGGTTACTCAAAGCGTGTGGGTGTATTTAACCGTTCACTTTGAGGTTGTATTTCTTGCTCGTAAAAGTCTCATGACAGAAACCGAAAGGTACAAAACGTGGGCAAGCACAGAGGCAAAGGTCTGCTTAAATGAAAAGCCGTGGTCGATGAAGTTTGAGTCACGACAGGATCAGGAGCCTGAACAATTATTTGGAGGCAGAAGGAGAGGTCCGAAAGGAACAGAAATTCAGCTTCCCATTAGCGTTTGGCAAATCTCGAGGAGTGGCCTGGGATCTTTTTTTTTTTTTTAATTACTATCCTTTTTTCTTCCCTTTTTTTCTTTTTTTTCTTTTTTCTTTTTTCTTTTTTTTTTTTACAAAAATAAAACTAAAGCCACAGAGACCATCGCGGTTTCCATCCACGTTTACAAAAGATGTGACAGCTCCAGGGTTCTCTACAAGTTCCCGCTTTCATTTTCCTCACTTTCATTTCCCTCCCCACCTTTTAATTTTTATTTCTTTTTTTTTTTTTTTT
>WBMZ01009645.1:152880-261707 GCA_013400975.1 Atrichornis clamosus | reverse complement strand
CGCCGGGGAGCCCGTGACGGGGAGCGGGTGGCACCGGTGGCCCTGGGCGGCGACAGCGCGGACGGACGCGGGGCTGTGGCCGGCCCGCTGCCCCCGCTGTGCCGGGGCGCGCCCGCAGCCGCCCGAGTTTGTCCCCACGCTCCGGCTCCCGTGAAGATGCCAGCAGTGTCCAGCACCCGATTCGTTTTAAAATGCTTGTCCGTTCTTATGAACCTGGTCGCCATAGCCTGTGAAACTGTTGGCGCCAGCCCCGTGCTGTCATGTGCTTGTACCTGTAAGGGTGACCTAACAGGTTGCCGCTGTGTCACCGTTCATGGCTTAAATGAAAGGCAGTCGTAGGGTGGTTCGCAGCTAGGTAAGATGCTGCTTTCTTTGGGGTGCTCAGCCTCTCTCAGGGTGGGGGTCAGCAGCGCAGGTGCTCCCCTGGCCCTTCCACGCTGTGCAGAGGCAGCAGAGCGAACGCTTGGGCTGCAGCCAGCTCCAAGGGAGACGTGCTGCCAGTCCTGCCAGGTGGATAAGGTGTCGAGGCCAGCACAAAGGGGGAAGCCACCTGCGGCTGTGGGTTCTTGCCTGTGGCTGGACACAGAGGAGCTTGTTGAACATCTCGGTGTACATCACCTGTTCGTAAAATTCTCCCAAGGATGGAGGTTCTACAGTGTGCCAAGGTTTTTCAGGGGCACAGCTTATCTCTGCATTAAGAAATCATTTCCTACGGCCACACATGGAAGGTCTTTTATTTCTTTGTATTTATGAATTTCAAATTGGTTTGGTGTGGTCAGCAAGGTTATTCAATCCCAACAATTTTGTGGTCTTTTCTTGGGTTTCACTGGAAATATTTGGCTTTGCTTGTTGCCCAATAAAGAAAAATCACCAACTCAGAGCATGTGAAGTATATGTATACAGTCATTCTGGCAACCTATTAATTGCAGATGGTCTGGTTGGTTTGGAACAGAATGCCTAGCATTTGCTGAGGGGACAGATGGCAGACAAGCCATCCAGTTATATCAACTGTATCGTGAAATTTTGACAAAAGGAGTGTTCAACAGCAGTGTAAAAATTTCTGAATAAAAGCTTTATCTAAGTACTTCTTGAAAATTTTCTTAAACATGGAAGAAAATATGTCATTTGGGAATCTGTTTCCCTAGTGTGCTCCTTTTTCCTGAAGTGTCCTTGTTTATAATTTTTTAAATATTAATTAAGACTTTTCTTACCAGTTGGTTGGTTTTTATCTTGTTCAGGACTTGTTAGGCTATCAGAGTCCAGCTACCATCTTCGGGTGCAATATTTCTTTGTAAATAATTTACTTGGCCCTTTCTTAAGAGGCTAAAGTTCAACACGACCTTTGAATAACTAAATGATCGGAAAAAAAGAAAAAAAACAACCAAAGGCTGATAAAATTGAGGCAAAATTTCTCGCAGTTGAAGGTGAAAAGCAGTTGTCTGTTTTGTTGCTTTCCTCAGTTTTTAGGTTTCACTCATGTTAAACATGTATCCACATAAAGGATTTACTGCTACAGCTATGGCTTGTCACACCATTCCCTTTTAAAATTTGAAAGCCACTATTGAGAGCCAAATTTCCTTTTTTTTTTTTCTTTACTACCCTTTCTGCAAAGTCACCCTGTCCACTGACGGTAATTTGTTCAGTTTGCTTTTACATAACGTGGAGGTTATACCTGTAACCTGCTCTAATCTGCCCTTGATATGGGATGTGTGTCATGCCTTACCAATCTTTTACATACTCTAAAAGTTTATTCAGTTGCTTCTCATATTTTTGTTTTGCTCTGTTCTCTATTCCTTTCCAGTCTCTGATTTTTTGCCATTACTGAATGTTGAGGTGAGTTTTTTTTCTAGCACTTGCTAGAACTTACATGAAGTTGGTGATGTTTTTCCCGTGTGCACTATCCTGCACTTTTTTGCATTGAAGTTCATCAGCTTTTTTGAACAGTCCCTTCTTATGAAGTCTCTCCTCAGTTCTTCACAACCAGGCCTGATTCTTATGCTGCCAGATACTTAGTTTTAGCAAATTCCATTTCCTCACTGTTCAGTTGCTGTGACAGATCGGTTTGAATTTGGTGAACAGTATAGGTGCCAGTACAGATCCAGGTGGGATCTATATGTCTTGTCCATTTCTTTTTTCCTTACCAGTTTTCTGTGCATGCAAGGACTTTCTTTCATATTTCAAGACAACTTGGCTTCCTTAAAGAGTCTTTAGCGAGTAACTGTTAGATACCTCTTGGAGATGGTATCAAATGGATCTCCCGTTACAGCTGTTGATTACTCTTTCTGAAGAGTCAGTAAACACAGTGGTTCCTGTCTTGGTTGGAGTTTCCATTCACTTGTCTGTGCAGATGCCAGTTTTACAGTCAGTTGTTACCGATTGCTCAGTAAACCGCTTTAAATGTAGATGTGGTACTGGCCACCTTCCTGTTCCTTTGCTGCAAGGGCGGTTTAAGCATGAGGTAACTCCCTAGAGGTTCACTGGTTTTCACTTTTGAGGAGTTCTATGGATGCCATCTAATGTGAGTGGTTTGTTAGTGCTTACGTCTATTTGTTGAATCATCTGGTATTTTGATTTGAGACAGATCTGATGTGCTGTCTGTCAGGAAGAATTCTCACATAAGATCTTCGCAAGTTCCCTCACAATACGTGTGGATACAAAAATGTACCTTGTTTTTCTGTTCAGCCTTTATTTTTGGGTACATCTTCCATGTCAGGAACATCTGTTAACCTTAGTGAGTGTCTGGCAGGCTACCTGCTCCTATTCCTCTACAGAGGGCTTTATTAGTTTTCAGATTTATGCTGTTTCCAGTTCTTCGCTTTTATTTTAGCTTGACTTCTTGGACTTTCATATCTAACCTTCCAGTGTATAAAATCTTTCCTGTTTTTTTTATTTGAATGCTTTTGTTTTTCAAAGGATGCTGTCCTGCTCTTACTAGCCTCCTTATGGCTGTTATTTGAGTTGTTTAGATAGTCCGGATTCTTTTTGGTCTTTCTGAAGTTCTTAGTAAATGCTGTGCATATGGTCTAAGCCTCTGGGATAATATCTTTGAATAGTATCCATGCTGCCTTCAAGGATTTTTGCACTTCTTAAAAGCATCATAATTATATATAATTCGCCTTCTTTTGAAATTAAATACAACTACAGTTGATTTCTGATTTTTTTCTTGCTTTCACAAGAGTGTTGGATCTTGGCACATTATGATTACTGTTCTAGAGCTCTTCAACAGTAATATTTTTGAGCACTGATCAGAACTGCTTCCCAGCTTGCATATTCCATTCCCAATACTGTCTCCAACTCTCATATGAATTAGGGAAATTTTTACGTGGGTTTTGAGCAACTTTCTGTGACTTCACCTTGTCATTATGCAAGCCACCCCCCTTCACACCTACAGTTCTGGGCTGTAAAGTTTTTGTGATGAGTTTACATGTTAAATTTGGGGGTGGGCATAAGGCATGACTAGAATTTAGCTTCTGTAGCCCTCAGTACAAATAAACTGTGTCTGAGGGGGCATTTCTTACCTTGATAGTTATCTAAGAAGTTTAAAAGTTTATCTTTTGAAAACAGTAGCACTGTCTAATTTGTTTGAGAAACTGTGTTCTCTCATTTAGTGTTTCTACTGACGGTATTTCCGTAGTACATAATTTCTAAAATAATTACTCTTTAAAAGGTTTTATTTTCTCTCTAAAAATGTGTTTTGGTACCTGTTTTGTAGGGGTTTTTTCCTTGATGCATAAAATTGAACCTTTCATGACAGGTTGCCTTGGTCATTCAGCAGAATCTTCAGTAGTCATATCTTTGGTAGTCTCTCAGATACACATGGAAAAAACCCCTGAAAGAAATGCACATTTCTTTAGATTGAAATATTTTGTATTTAGAGATATAAAAATTATGAGTTTTCTAAGCCATATCTATTGATAATATTTTAATATATAACAAGAAATTATTAAGAATATAGTGCAAGTCCTTTATTCATTTTCAAACTATTTCAGGACTGAGAGTAATGAAAACAAATTTTTGCTGATGTTGTCTATGATGTATACATACTGACTTCACTGAAGAGATTCTGTTTTCCTTCCTGCCTATAGCTTCTTTGGAAAACCAAGGTTGTGCTTCCTTTTCAGTTTTACCTAGAAAAAGAGTCACAGGCACACTCTGTAGGCAGAGGTAGCTCAGGGCAGGGAACCACGTACCTATGTCTGCTGTTCGCTGATCTTTCAGAGAGGTGATGCTGATCCTCCTGTCAAACCCAACAACAAGGGCATTTTCTTATTTGTTACTGCCCATGGTGTACTGAGCAGGCACTGGACATGTGTCCACATCCAAACTCCTCTGACACTAGAGTGTCTAAAGAGAGGCTATGGACTGGAGTAACTTTTCAAAACTAATTTGTTTCCATTAAATGCTGCAGAGTGTAGAGGAAGAACACCAGTATACTGCTGAAACCAACCCATGTACTTACTAAAAGTCCCACGAGGGAAGTAACTGGAAATCCTGCCAGTACCACGTGGCTGTCGGAGGCCTGTGGTTTCGGTGAGCAATCTCAGTAGACGCCTGTTTGTGACCCTTGGAGATAGGGACAGAAAAGAGAAGCTAGGAAAAGCAAAAGGGGAAGAAATAAAGGCACAGCAAGATATTAGCTGTTGTCCTTTAGAAGCTGTGAGGTTCAGCTTAAATCCCACCTAGAGTCCTTGAAGTGTGTTTTTGCCCATGATCACAATGCATGGCTGAGGTTTTCTCTTGTGAATTGCTGACGACTACTTTGGTCCTTCATAGAATTAATCCTTAGATAAAATTAGAAGCTGGCACTGTTTTTCAGCCAATGCTACTAAAAATACTTTTCATTGATCCTCTATCTGTACTTTGGCTTGCAAGGGAGCAGAAAAAGAGTAGGAAGCTATTGAAACTGAGGCATAACAACATGTTCGGAAGTTGGACTTCTTCCGTGGCCATCAGCTGTGCAGCTTTTAAGGAGGTGTGGGAACAAAACAGATTTGTAATAGGAGTTTTCTGTTGCTTGGTGTGTAAGAGCAGTTTCACAGACATAGTTTGTCCTTCAGAAATGGAAACCGTATGTACATCAGTTATTGGAGAAATCAGTCAACCTTTTTTCTACATTTGTGTTTTCTTATTGTTTTGGAAAATTCTGAAAGTTGCAAACAGCTTCAGTGTCCATAGGGATGAAGAGCCAATTTGCAGGCTCCAGTCAATTCCCTGTAATGGAAGGGAGAAGGCAGAAAAAAATTATCAATTGAATCCTAATGTTCTATTGCTTTACCTGGCATGCACTTTGTTTAATACAACTACATCACCTATCTAAAGACTTGGAAATTGAGAAGGGTGCCTTTAATCTTTTTCCTACGGAAATCATTTGCTACATTTGAAGGGATGGTAGCCATTGTACCTGCTATTTAATTGAAACCTTAAGAAGTCACATCTGGGACCTGGATCATGACTAGAGGATTGCCACAAAAGCAGATGTTTGCCCTCGCACCCCTTGTGCCCAATGGTGTTTGGTAGTTACCCTCTGCCAGACTTTGGCCGTCCCTCAGCATGGGAGCAGAATGATTTCTTTGAGAACTCTTCTTGAGATCCAGTGCAAAGACCAGACAAATGGCTCAAACAGGTTTTTGTGGTGCTTGAATTACTGGGCAGATGAGGTTCATTTGCACGGCCTTCAGTACCTGTTCTGTGGGTGCCAACAAGCAGCTGATGAGGGAGAAAAGTAGGGTACAGAATAGCGATCTGAACAGGGTCCATTGATAAATCATTTAATGGTTAGACAAAAGACTTCTGGATCCATCTGTGGTAGTGGAAGATGCTTTTACCATCTGTTTCTCATCGCTACCCTCTTACCATATTGGTTTGTTGAAAGAGCACTCCTGCAGGCCTTGTCCTGGAGTTTTCAGCAGAATTAGTGGAATTGCAGTAATTGCAACATTTGAAACTTTAGCTGGACTGGTGTTATGGCTTGGACAGATAAGGAAAAGCTTGCGAAAACTACTCTGGAGACAGACCAGTGAGGGCAATTAAGAGTTATTTCCTGGATGAGCTGAATTCAGAACAGGCTTAGGATTGGTGCAGGTGCAAGTTCGTGTGTACCAACAACACACAGTTGTTGTACCAACAGTTATTGTACCAACAACTCACTTCATGATATTCTTTCATTTCTAGTACTTTATTGTAATTAAAGCACATTCCTGATTAAAAAAAAAAAAAATTAAGTTGTAAGTTTAAACAGAATGTCCTTACATTATTTTGTTCACGTATGCTTTTGTTTCATGGGAAACAAAATCAGTAAATACCAATTGCTAAGTAATAAGCTAATGGAATTTGCTTTAAGTACTAGGGTTATTTGTTTTTAAAGTGTTTCTGGTTGGAGTGATCAAATAAGACAAAGGTAGAAAATATTTATTCATCCTTACTGTTATTTTTGTAACTATTTGATAAGTTGTTGAATACCACAGAAATAGCTACTGACTGAATTATTTGACTAAGAGCAGTTAATTAAACTAACAATTTAAGTAAATGTTATTTATGTAGCCCTGATTCCTGGATCTCTTCTGGTGTCCCTGCTTCACTTTCTTCATTTTATCTTTTTCTTTCCTGCAGGAGAATATAGCATATACCTTTGCATCATTTTCAGTTCCTTTCTTTTTTCACCTCCTATCTCTTTCCTTTTCTCCCCACTCTTCACCACCTCCACCCCTGCATCTTCTGTTTCTCCTTTCTTCTGCCATTTCTTGATTCTGTCTGTGTACTGAACTTCTCTTTTGAAATTCATCTTATCAGTCTCTCTCTCTGCCTCACATGACCATCACTCACCCACTCAAACCAGAGCATCTGTGCACAGTCTTAGAAACATTCAGGTACTGAAAACCTAGAGAGTTACTGTATTGGCATGAATATAAGTCAGGAAGATAAAATATCCTTGAAGCATATATTGGAATAACCCCTGGTCTGGCATCAGCTGTGCATGCTCCCTGACAGTGCATTGTCTGCTTGCCAGACCTGTGTATGTTGAAGTATGATACATGAAGCTCCTTGTTCCCTGGGAGCTGCTCCAGCCCTGCTGTCTGTGCCACCAGCCTGCCCTGCTGCAGGTGCTCCAGCTGCCTTTGGCCACCATTCCTGGGGCTCTGAAAGGGAAACACAGACTTTTAAAGCAAAGACTAGCTCTTTTTTCTAAGTATTTTCTGTAAAAATAAAGAAATGTGTCTGTATTTTACTTGGGCTACTATGGTGAGAATTGCTAGCTTCAGATTAATCAATACAAAATGAGTAGATTTTGCTCAGCATGGATTTATTAATATTGTCTACTGAGTTGCTGGAAAACAGACAGATGTTAAAAATCCTGCCATCTTGTTCAAAGATGTGATCTTTTTCCTTATTTAATGAGTTTGAGAATTATGCCACTCCTCCAAACCAAGTTCCTGTTTCAGACATTCCCTTTTTCAGTTTTGTATTGTATAGGTCATAAAGGATTCTGCTGCAAGCTTCCTTAACTGGTTTTTTTTCTGTAGCTTTCCACTTACAAAAACTGTAGTTGATTTCTCTGCACAAACAGTGCCTTTGCTGCACCATGTAAACTGCTTTGATGGCAGTCATATTTTTTCATGCAAGTCATAAAATAAAAACCTAAATTACTTTGTGTCATTCAACTGCTTCCATAAGGCTTCTGTTGCAAACTTATGGATAGATGGATCACTTCAGTTCTCTGAATCGTTGTGTAATTGGAGGAGTAAATTTTATTTCACAATTAAAAGCTAATAAATGACTAAAAGTTTCTATCTATAAAATACGTGATTATTATTTAGAGTAAGTCAGTGCTGGTATATAAATAATTTTGTTTAGAAATGAAATGTTAGTGTAACTAAAGGGTAGAAGCTTTCCTTTGACAACGTGATGCGATGCCATAGCAACAGATGACAATTACAGGCAGCTTCCGGGAGGTGCCTACATTCCTTATCCCTCACTCCAGCTTATCCACATCCATGGTGCAAGAGATGAATTCTGACCTCTGTGTTCTAATATTCCTTGAAAGAAACACACTTCCTTTCTTGGAAAGTAAGAGGCTCCAGTTCTAGGTTTTGTGGAAGGAAATCAAAAGTACATCCATGCCTTGGACATTCTACTTCTGTACTGGTACTGGAAGAGCAATTTTGCTTCAAACTGAATTTCAGATCAGACTGACATAATATGAGAGTATATTTATGGATTACATTTTAATTTTAAATAATTTGCTGTATCTTTTTTTTTAGATTCAACTATAGATTAATGTAGTCAGTGAGTTTTTAACAGTTTAAATGCTGTTCAAAAAACCTCCAATAACAGTAAATGTATTAAGCTAAATACAGCTGTCAAGACTGAAATACTCAGGTTGCAAATGAATGCATATAGACAGCTGGAGAAATACAGTGTACTCGTGTTTGCACTTCAATTCCAGCTTGAGACATGAGTCTGGGAAACAGGGTACCCATTTTCATTTTAAATTTGTAGCCAACTGTTTTATTTGCCCAGTGTTGAGATTTTTTTTTCTTCCTAATGGGGTTGTAGTGTTATATACCACCCTTTGTCATACTTGGTATTACAATATTGGAGAAAGAAGCACATGAATAAATGGTGGGAGCACAAATTCTGTTGTACCCTCTATCTACACTGCCTCTACCAATAGAAATTTGTTTATGAGTCCTCATCTTTTTATCATAAGTCTCGGGAGCAATTGTGGCAGTACTAAATTTAGATTTTCATTGTTGCTGCTAATTCTGATCTTGCTGGATTTTGTTTGCTGACCTTGGTCCTGTTGAGTGGCTTCAGTTCTAACTCCAAAGAATTGCTACATTCAACTATGAGAACAAAAAGCATTTAACTCCTTAATAATTTATGAAAAAGTCTACTGGAACCATAAAATGTGAAACTTATGTATGTTTAAACTTCTTAATTTAAGAAGCAATAATTGGAGTCTTAAAAGAATCAACTGAAATCTAATGTTACACACTTGTGCTGTGTTGCAGTTTGTAATTTCCAGCACTATTTGCTAAATTCTTCACCTACTTCTCCTCTAATCAGTCTGTAATTACTATGTGGTATAATTAGATTAATATACTTTCATTTATTACAACTATGCATTAGAGGAAAATCTTGTACTTCTGCCTTTATGTTCATCCTGCATGAATGAGAACAGAACTCTGTTCTTGGTTAAAGCAGCATCAACCACTGAGGTGAGGAACAATCCATTTAGTGGAAATGGATGCGTGGAAACTTTCATTCTCTTAAGTGTCTCTACTGGGGTTTTTTTCCTCTTTTTTCTTCTTAGATGCTGAGTACCAATGGAAGGGGCCCTTCTACTTCATCCAAGGAGCAGATCCTCAGTTTGGACTGATGAAAGCTTGGACACATGGGGACACTGAAAATGGAGATGATGAGTGGCAAGAAGAAATTAAATTAGCAGAGCAAGCAGTGCAGGCCATTAACAAGCTAAGCCCTAAACCCAAGTTCTTTGTGTTGTGTGGAGACCTTGTCCATGGAATGCCAGGTAACACAACCAGAAGTGCAGAATGGGGATAGTAACTCCATTTTCTTTATATTTCAGATTGGCAGTAAGACTAATTTACATTATTTGACTTCAAAACAGTCTGTCATAGGACTTCGTATGTTCCTGTTTTGGTGTTTTGTGGGAAAAAAAGTGTGATTTGTAGATGATTCTTGAGATATTAAACCGATTTCTTCATCTGACTTCCTGTATCATTCATCTTGAGGCTGTATTTTCATTGGTTAACTGCTTTCTTTTCAGTGGGAAATTTTCTTTGAAATAAAAAAAATCTCCTAGACAAATTGTTTTGAGATGACAAGTAGGGGCTCTAGCCATTGGGGAAAAGTAATGCCAAGAAAATAGCAAAAAATAGGTATGGCTTTTTGAGTACCTAAGGTGAGTAAGGCTCAGAGAATTCTTTGGCTTTCTAGAGCTTAATACATTCAAATATTTAAATTTTCAAAATGCTAAAGGTCAGCGAATTGCTGTGGGACTCTGAGCTCAATGTGTTTGTGTACACTCAGAGGGAGAATAACACACAATCTGGAAAGGTGGGTTACAAGGTTTAACAGAACTTTACAACAGACTGGTCATGTTATCTATTTTAAGAAGATAAGTACTTTTCTTGGAAGTGAAATAAGAAGTGATGTAACCTGCTAACAAGTGGTCTGGAAAGCAGATCTAAGCACAGTCTCACATTTCTTAGCCCTGATAAGCAGCAGAACTGGAGGCAGCCCTGGCTCTGTCACTGCCAGCACAAAAATCCAAGGGAGCCTGCAAATATCCTGTGCTTTGTGCTCTGCTCTGCTTCACACTCCCCCTGCACCTGAGGTGCTGCTTCCCAGCGCTTGCTCACACAGCAAAGTTCTGAGCACATTGGAGACCTTTCACTAATTCCTTCAGTGTCCCACAATGTTAATTTTAAAACTTTAGCTGTCAAACTGATTGACATTATTTATAGGCTTTCTTTTGATCAGAACACAGTTTTACTGAAAGAGTGGGAAAGTGTAAAAACCAACAGCTTTAAGCTTGATTGAATCCAGTCTGTAACCACCTCAGCAGCTTGATCATAAAGTATGCCATTATGCAGTTTTATTGACTTACATGCTTCCATTAATTTTGGAGTCATCTGTCCTTCCTGTAGCAGAGTTTTAATAAATATTTTGATTAGGACTTTTAATTTGTGTGAGTGTTCCAAATATTTTGGCTTCAGTATCCCTTGTAAGAGGAAGGCAATGCAGGTTAATAATGGATGTTGCACATCCTTTCAAAAAGGATCTTTCACTCAAGAAATTGAAATAATCCAGAAGGCTAAGTTGGTTTCATTTTACCTGGATATTTGTCAGAGCCTCACAAAACAATGCAAAGTTCTTAGCACTTTTGTCTCTATTGACTTTAAATAACATTATTCTAAGGGTTCCTGTTGGTCGAGTGAAAGTGTGAACTGGAGAGCCAGCAGTCTTCTGACTTCCACTGGGCACTGAATGGCTGCATACAATAAATAAGTCTTGCCTGTGGCACTTTTTGTATTTGGGGTTTTTTTCTAGCAGTGGGTCTCTGTAGTCATTCTTGTCCCTTTTGCCAGTGTATGTCTCAGACTTGGGTAATGTTTTAAGTACAAACCTGTCAGGGTTTTGCAAAACATTAGCATTATTCATTTTGCCTACAGGCATGTGAGAGAAACTGAGTGGATTGTACTGGTGAGATGACTTACATTGCGTGATCTCACACGTTGTGCAAGAAATTGCAAGAAAGAGCAGTTCATTACTCAGTGATCTTAAGGGTGTTTTCCAGGCTAAATGATTCAATGATTCTATGATTACTTCACTTGAGCCACTATATTTTAAATTCTCGAATAATCTCTTGTTGATTGAAATTATGTTAATACTTTGCAAGCCTGTTTTACCATGTAGTTATATAAAGTAGTTAAGGAAATGCACTATTAAGAGGAATTGTAGAATATTCAACTGGAACAATTACTTCATTATTGCTATTGTGTTTATACAAATGACTTGCTCTGCCATGTGTTGATAAACATACAAGGACGATTTAACCATTAGGTTGTACATAAAAGTGCAGTTTTACAGCCCTTTGTCTTTCTGTCTAAACTGATGACAGAGATAACAGTGAATTGAGCTTTGGTGCAGATACCTGTGGATTAACAATCTTTGAGTACTTGCCTAGGAGGGCAGGGAGATGTGTGTTACTGCAAGGGAGACAGAAATGCAGAGTAGGAAAAATACTTCATAGAGAATAAATCTGTGTTTCTAAAAGAGCCTGTAACAACACTACAGTTTATGAATGCATGTTTTGGCAGTGAAAGAATAGTTTTTTCAAAGGATTTTTTCCTACCTTTTCCTCATTTACTTAGCTTCTGGAATAGAAACTCCTTCAAAACAGTTAAAGGAAACTTTTAAAATGTATTTTAAAGCAAGACAACTCAAATCCTATTTTAAAAATGTCTTATTAAGATACTGAAAAGTTTTTTTGTTTGACTTGTTAATAGCTGTTACTGGATGTGCTGGTTTTGGCTGGGATAGAGTTAATTTTCTTCACAGTAGCTGATACGGGGCTGTGTTTTGAATTTGTGCTGAAAACGGTGTTGATAATGCAGAGATGTTTTTGTTACTGCTGAGCAGCACTCACACAGAGCCAAGGCCTTTCCCACCTCGTGTCCCACCTCTCCACCAGGAGGCTGGGTGTGCCCAAGGAGCTGGGAGGGGACACACTGGGACAGCTGAGCCTGAGCCAAGGGATAATCCAGACCATGTGACACTGAGCTCAGTGAGTGAAACTGAGGGAGGAAGAAGAAGAGGGGGTGTTTGGAGTTACGATGTTTGTCTTTCCAAGTCACCGTTCCACGGAGCCCGTGATGGAGCCTTGCTTTCCTGGGATGGCTGAACACGCCTGCCCATGGGCAGTGCTGGATGCTTTGCTTGCAGGTGTAGCTTTTGCTTTACCTGTTAAAGTGCCTTTATCGCAGCCCCTGGGTTCTGTCACTGGTACCCTTCTGGTCCCCTCCCCATCCTGCTGGCGGGGACTGAGCGAGGGCCTGCGTGAGGATGAGCTGCTGGCCAGGGTTGAACCATGACACTGTACAAGGCATTGAAAGACGTTGGTGTTAAGAAGCCAAGATGTTGCTCTCATAAGATCTTAATTGGTGCGTATTCTTTTAGCAAGGGAGAAATCTTCTAATGTTAGAAATGCAAGCTTTCCACATTTCTTGCAGTGAAAGTTTTTTGAAAACTTGGAACTACTGCAGTCACAGTCTAAATCTATCAATTTTGAATTTGGCTTCTGCATGCATCTTAATGTGTCAAGTTGACTTTTAAATCACTTGTGTGTATCACCTTTATTAAAACTGAAAACATCAGCATTGCTGAAAGTGTATCAGAGTAACTATTGCAGCATGGTTATTGATCAGCTGAAGTTCAGCTCTGTTTTATGATCTGTTGGCCAGTGTCTGTCAAGTTCTTTGCATTATTCTGCTTTGTAATCAATGCCTGTCAACAAAAAGGGAGTGAGGAACACAGATCTTCCTCTCTTCTCTTAAAATGTTTTATCATGGAGTGCTAAGGGTAAAGTTTTTGATGCCTATTTTAAAGCATGCACTGTACCTATTTACTGAACCAGTGTTGAAGCCTTTTGCAGTGGAACTCCAAGAAATCTCAGAATTCCAGCAGCTAGAAGTGACGAACAGAATCCTGATCAGCTGGGAAGCAATCAGGCACAGCACTTGGAATCCATTACAGATGTCATTAGAGCAACGAAGTAATCATATCTTGGTATTTAGCTGCTGATTAAAAGTAGTTTGTACTCTGAATATTATTTTCAGAAGTTTTTCTTGATTACATAATCAAGAATAGGATATCTATTCTTGGTAACACTAATATTGTGATACATAATCAAGAATTTTAAGCAATACCTTATAGTGCAACTGTGTCACTGAATATAATTTCTATGAACTCGATGCTACACAATGAAAGACTTACTTCTGAAGACATTTGTGTGCATGAAGTGTAATATAACTTAGTATGGCACAAATGGTAATCTGCAAAATTGTTAATTGGATAATGTATTTGTTTCACTGCATTTTTCTAAAATTCTGGAAATTTATTTCTAAAAGTTGCTTTTTTTTCTCATATCAAGTTGGAACCTTCTGTTTTGTTTTATGAAAACTTTCCCTATTCCATTAACCAGTACCCTTGGAATCCAACAGTCCAGCGAGTTCCTCACCCATCTTGTTCTCCACTCATCCAAGATCCCAGCTTAGTCTTTTGATGATTAGAGAGCAGTGCCTCACAGTAACATCAGCCAGCGCTCTCAGTACTCTTGGATTCATCCCTCAGGTCCCTTGGGCTGGATTGGGTTGACACTTTTCAGATCCTTGTTCTGTCACCAGTATTTCCTCTGCTCCTTTAGCTCTGGGAGGTTTCAGTGCAGGAAGGCAAAAGAAGCTCTGAGCATCTGTCACTTCGTGACTGCCTCACACAGCAGTGGGCTGTGTTTTCTATATTATTTTATTGCTAAAGTAGTAGTAGAAACTTTGACTGCCTATCATGCCCTCTGCTACTTTCAGCCCTCAGTGAGCTTTTCCTGACAGCAGCCCTGCATATCCAGGTACTTTTTCAATATTCTTTATTTCAGGTCTGTCTTTGCACCCAACCCTCTTTTAAATCCTTCTTTCATTGGTTCTCAGTCATTCAGCCAGATTATTCTCTTTATAGCCTACATGTCCCACCCCTCCCTTGCCTTCCCTGAGGATCCAGAAGGACTATTCTTGTGTTAGGAGAAGCTTGTCTTTGAAGACATATCAACCCTCTCAAACTCTTTCCTTTCAGATCCTGTACCAGATGCCTGAATAAGCCAGTCTGCTGTCCTGAGGCCCCAGTTCTGCTCTCTGCCTTCCCTACTCCACCTTGGTGTCTGCTACAGCCAAGGCTGCCAGGCATTGACAAGTGCCCCAGCACTCCTGTGTTTGTGAGTAGCAGGACCAGGAGAGTGGGCCTGCTTGGCCTGTCTGTGTCAAGGGATTGTCCCAGACTGCCTCCTGGATTCCTGTCAGGGAGGTTAGTATCGCAGAAGAGCCAGGGTGATCTGGAGACTTTTTCAAGTTGTTTATAGGAGACTTAATCCTTTCTTTTCCCTCTGTTGGGTGGTTTATAGCAAAATCCCCTTTTTAGTGGCTGAGCTCTTCCCCGATCCTGACTCAAGGCAAACGAGGCTGTCTGTTCCATAGAATAGTGCCCTCCAAACATCAGGCAGGCTCCCCTGCCCTCTGTCTTGCCTGTTCTTCCTGCTCCAGTTGAATTCCCTCTCCATCCCATACCTCGCTGTAGGTTGGTGTCCAGGAAATGGTGTCAGCATTTCAACACCTTTTGTTACAACAGCAGAGAATTCAGCTGTTGGCAGCCAAGGTCACCCTGCTGAAACCACTGAGAAACACTGACTGTGAAGCTGAGAATCCAGCAGCTATTTTTATGTGGCCGAATTCCTTCAGAGGAAATTGTTTAACTGCATTTTTTTAATGATGCTGCTACTGTCAGTTACTTGATAGTTCTGGCCAGGAAAGTTATATATGTGATGTATTTAGACCAGGTGTTTAATTACTTTTCATTAATTGCTCTGCTTACATGGGTAGAAGAACAAGAGAGCAAGTCTCCTGCAAACTCTGACTGTAATAAAACGTATCTGTTTAGAGACTAAATGAAACGAGACTTGTCTAATAATGTGTATAATCAAAAAAAACCTGACAGAACTTGATTAAGCTTGATCTGTTAGTGTGATAATGGATCAGTGAGCAACTAATGTTTTTGCTTGCAGTTTCAGATTCATTTGTGTGTATATGTTAATTACAAGAAATCAAAATCACTGGAATTGACTATTAACACACTTGAAATACACTGTGAATACTTGTACTAATTCCTTTAGTTAAGTGAAGGTATAATCTCTAATATACACATTCCCTACCCAGGTCATGCAGTGCTCTGTCATCTCACATCATCCTTTTTCGTCAGTTAAGCCCAACTACTGACTTTTTTTTTTCCCTACCTATGTTTTGTATTGTTAATTTGGTTAATTAAGGGTTTTCAAATAGTAATTTATAACACATTTAATCATTCATGCTTTTATAAATGGAAAAGGTTAAAACGGCTGATTGTTTCAATCAGCTTTACAGACCTGCAGTTGTATTCAACAATGTTTTCTTACTACTCCTCGGTGTGCTTGCTTTCTGTGTCTCTGGCTGTCTCTGTTGGGCCATATTTGGATTGTAAGATCTTCCAGGATTGTGTCTGTTGCATATTTTCATGTTTTTCCTGTGCCATCTAATGTGTGTTTCAGGCTGCGAGCCCTGGCATGTGTCGTTACTGTGAATAGTTTAAACGGGAGGTGCCAGGAAAGCCCTGACAATAGAGAAGCTGAAAACAGAGTTACCCAAACCATACGAAACTCACTGATGGTCTGTTCCTGGTCGCTGAGGCCCTGCAGCCCTGAGAGCTGGCAAAAGACTACTTTGTGTAATGGGGGAAAAGCCCAGCCAGCCAGCCGGGCTAGGCCCCTGAGCTGCAGCAGCGCGTGGTGGTGAAAGGTACAGACTTACCTACAATGTCTGGCATCCTGTAAAAAGCACAGTCATGAATTTGGGAGAGAATTGTCATTGTTACAGAATCACTGTGAGATTGCAGGAGATGCAAGGGCTCTGCCTGCCCCAGTGTCCCTTTCTGTTTTTCTCCCCCTGCTTTCTCTGTGTCAGGCGCCTGCCTGCCAGCTGGGATGTGTGGCTGTCATACTGCTGCTTCCAGGGGCCCCAGCTCTTCTGGGACCTCCTGACGTGCCAGCCAGCTCCCCCTGCCTGCATGCTGTGCCATACTGTGCTCTGTGTGTGTGTGCTGGTGCATCTCTGGTTTGCATTTTCCCCCACAAATTCTCACGTTTCACTAACGCTCTTAACTCCTCCATAAAGCCTCAATAAGGCACATCAGCTCAGTTCAGCTAATTACAATTTTGGGCAACAGTATGTGCTTTATTTGAAAAGCAAAACTGCTGGCTGCATGTCTCCTCAAAATTATATTCCCTATCCTGTCTCCCATGCAGTGTTTCTTCATATAATAAAACAGGCAATGATGTGCAGGAAGATTTTGAAAAGCAGGTGCCAAATGTTGGGATTCTGGGTTCATATTTAGACATCAATTAAGGGACAGGTTTTCAAATCAGTACTTCTCCATTTGACTCCTGCTTGACAATTTGATGATCAGAATACAAGATGAGATGGGCATACTGGCTTTTATACAATTAGTCCCTCTTATGAGCTGTGACACGTACGCAGAGGAGAGTGAAGTTATTTACATTCAGAATAGACAAGCTGCAGAGCTGAGGAACATCAGAGCTGATGGTTCTGGTGGCCAGACAGCGGTATGGCTTCATTTCTGTTTAGAATCACTGTAGCATTTGAAGGCATCCTCTCTCCTGAGAGAATCACTAACTGGATTATCTTGAGCTTCTTTCACATGCCCAAATTTGATGTGCAACTGCCATGGTTCAAAATAAACTTGTCTCTTGTTTCTGGTAAATATTGAGTGCATTAACATGACTTCCTCTAAAAGTGTAGTTTTTATAGATGCTAACTCTTAAGGCATGGGCTGCAGTGTATAATTGCAAACACCTTACAGAGTAACCTCTTTAATTTGCTCAATTTTCTCAATTGGAGAAAGCACACACCACAGCAAATTTCCTTGTCAAAGCATTATTGTTAAAATCTATTGTGAAGGTTCTGAATTCTCTTACTTAAAAAACCTTCTTGGGCTGGTCAGGAAAGGTCAGTGAATACTTGGATTTGTGTAACAGCTGAAGTAGGAAGTCCTACCTGTCTTTTGGTCTGGGATCCAGTAAAAAGGAACGTTGAGGTAATGTTGAGTGTTATTGTACTTGATAGAACTCCACAGTCATTTGCATGTGCATGTTCTTCCTTCTTGGGAAATATTTCACAGACATTTACTGTACAAAGTTGTACATTTGCAGCTGCCTTGCAGCCAGCTGAGCCAGTGTCCTTTTGGGAGGGGGTGCTGTCCTCGTGCTTTGTTGCGTCACGAGCACTGGCGTGGTCTCACTGCAGGAACTGAGGTGTTGGGAGTTGGAGATTCACTGCTGGTGGGTTTTGCACACAAGATGCGATGGGAATGTAATGCTGAAATCTGTATGCAAATGCACAAGCTGCCATTTATACATTTGTGAACTGAATAAATTACAGAGAAATGTCAGGTCCAATTCAAGTTCTTAATGTTATATACAGTGATCTGGTAAGACATTCTATAAAAGAAAGAAATCTGGCTGTGAACTGCTTTTAATATTGCTTTTAAACTGCCATTTTGCTAAAACGAACATTAATTTAAAAAAAAAAGACCAGATAAAATTAAGGTGCTTTGCTAGATCTTAAGTGAGGCATATAAATAATGAGATATTTCGTAAAGTTTTAATTTCAACTAAGAATATAATAATTCTTTTAAAATTCCCTTTCTCCTCTAGAAGGCAAAAATATGAATGCTGATGTTTGATTTGTTCTTATAACAGCCATATGAGCAGATTAAAAAATAGTGTCTTAAAATATGGTTCCAGCTTTAAAAATTACTGTAAGCACGTCACCTTTACTATATTTGCTTTTTTTGCCATTTGAACTGGCTTGTTGGTTTACTAACAAAAGCAAGTTCGTGTAGTTTTTTTAACTCCCAGCAGCGTGGCACAGCTGGGGAGGAGGCAGCTGTATTCCAGTGTTACTTGCAGTTTCAGCAAAATTGTCAGCTAAATCCCAAGTCCTGAATCTTTGTCAGTGGAGATTTGTAATAGAGCGTGAAGTAGAAAAGACACAGATCAACTTTTTAAGTGCAAGGCAGAAGCAGAGGCTCTATAATGTTTATACTAAATCAGGGTATAAGTAAAAATTTTATTTATTTGAATATCAGATAAATTTCAATTAATATGTCACTGCCTGATCAATAGGGCAGTGTTTAGGTTTGACCAAATTTCCTGACATTAAGGTGTCTTAATGTAAACTCACTGCATCCATTTCTTCTGCTATTGTAAAATAACTTTGATATGCTTGGTAGGATGGAGTCCAAACCAAAATGATTCTTGGCTATTTTCTTCTCCAAACTCTTGCACCAATGTTAATTAATAATGTCTTAGAATTTGGGTATGTAGCACATTATTTTTTAAACATCTAATAATAACTGTTTAAAGGAATGTCACTATGATTGCATAAATAAACATCCTGTAGTAATTATCTGATTCTAGTAAAACCTAATGGAGCATTCACAGCCTCCAAACAGCTTACTGTGAAATTAAATTTGCTCTAATCTGCCCAAAAGTAGGGAAGCATCAGAGCTCTCCATGCACGTTCAACAGTCTCATATTGCAAAGAAACCATTGGGCTGTCAGAAGCAAATGTTTAATGTTCAGCAAGTATATATTTATTTGTATTTTAGACCACATTCTCTAGTCTAGTCCGCAGCTGAACTAAGAAACCCGATTGGCAGATAGAGCTCTCTCTAGATACTAAAATCTTTGAGATGTAATTAGTTACATAATTTTCTCAAATCTTACATTTTATGATACAAGTACTAGAATCGGTACTGAAAATCTAGTACAAGTACTGCATCTTTGTATTGTTTGTTTTATTAAGTTTGTGTTTGTGCTCTAGCGCTGAGGTATTTTTTCCTGTTTGTGATGATGTCATCAGAAGCACAGACCCAAAGGCAGAGATGGCCTGTGCTTGCTGTGACAGCTCTGCATTGCTGGGAGATGAGTAAGGATAAGAGCAGAGTTCAGCTTAAGTGAAGGATAATACTTATTTTCACAGCAGAACATGGAGCAGTAAATGCCATGAATTAGTTGTTAAGTGGGCACCTGTGTGGCTGGCACTCAGAAAAATGTCAGCATTTGCAGTCATTATATTTAATGTCGTGCACTGAAACCAGGAGCAGTTGATCCCCTAATAGGCTTCCTTGTTCACTTTGGGGTTTTGTCATTGCTCTAATGTAATAATTGTTAATTATTAGCTTAAACTAGAGTTAAATTTTCTTCTTAACGCCCAAAGTTACATAATAAATTTAATTTGTGTTTTTATGCAGGGAAATTCTTTAGCGTGATCACTTTTTGAGACTCAGAACAGATTATTACTTGTTTCGAATGTACTGAAAAAGTCCGTGGCTTACAGCTGTAGACAAATGAGTATTGCAGATTCTGCTTTTCAGTGGAACTAATGAAATGGGGTTCTTTATAAGTTAGACTGAGTAGTCAGTTTGTTCAGCAGTGAATGTAGTCATATTTACATTATTTTTAACTGCATAATTTTTTGTTCATCATAAAATTGTCTTCAGGCTATTTGAAGATTAGAAATATATATGTCTAAAGAAGAGAGAGGAGACATTTTAGCTATTAGGGCACAGACTAAAGCAGAAAACCTATTTCAGAACATGACCATAATGGGTTTATTAAAATTGATCAGCTTATTCTTGCATGTAATAATTTGGAATGACGCAGTGTATTGCATTAGTTCATTACAGCAGACACCAGAGGGGGGAAGCTTTTAAGTTTGAAACATGAAACAGTGAAGAGCACCAGGAAGACTGAACACTAATATTAGAGCACCAGGAAGACTCACCTGGGTGGCCAGAGAGGTCTTTCCTTTCTATGCAGTGCCCTGTCTATTATCACATTTTTGTAGCATCCTAGAAAAAAATGAACGTGGAGACCACCATGTTTTGTTCTGTTCATGACCCATGACAGAATCACTGCTTTTATGGGATGATAAATTGAGTAGGGGTAAGAGTTTGGCCATGGCAGTCAAGAGGAGTCTCCTGTATTGATGAGGTGGGGAATGGTGGGAAAGGAGGAGCACCGTGAGGAACAATGTCTGAGCTCTGGGGTGGAGAAGCTCTGTCTGCATCAGGGATCTGAAGGGATGCTGGGTTCCCTTGGCAAAGATGAGGGAAAACTGTGTATCCAGTGCAGGTGCTTACAAAAGTGCCTGTTGTGAATATAGCCTTGGACTCTCCTCTTCCCTGGAAATTCAGGGAGTAGTGCTAGGGGAGGTCCTCTAAATGGCATGCAGAAGGAGTAGGGCAACTGCAGACAGTCATGAAAACACACCAAAAAATGACAAATGTCTCAAGAACAGGAAGTGCTCAGAATAATTAGGCTCTTTGATTAAAGCAGTTGTGATGCACTGTAAGGCCCCGGAAAATACACAAATCTGTCTATTGTTGGCTTTCAACACTCATGTGATTGCTTTCAACAATAATTAGTTGTCTTTTGATGTCAGAGTAATTTCCTGATACCATCATAAATTACAGAAAGAATGGACCCATAAGTGTTGTTATAAATCTTGTTTTCATCGGTGGTGTTTTGATTCTTTCTATTTTGCTTTTATCAAATGTAGGTACTACTTCTATTGGATATTTTGTATAGTATTTTTGTCTGCAATCTAGCTCTTACTTGTTCTTTGATAATCAGTCTCTTGGGTTAAATGTTGAACAGATTGCAGTTGTCATATCAGGGCTTTTCAAACATGTTGCTTGCAAAAAAGTTAATTTTTTCTTTTTCAAACTGAAAGTCTGTGCTTTCTGTTAAAAATGGTCTGTTTGCAGCTCCTCTTAAGTTTGGGACACTTTTAAGGTACATTAAAATAGTGAGGCCAAGTAATTCAGAACTCCAGGAAATGGTTGTGCTACATTTTTACGTGTTGCTAAATTGTTTGAGGATATCTTGGGTAGCTTCATCCTAAAGGCTTCTCCTTACTTGGGGGTAGTCGTTAGACTTCTCCTGACACCGGTACAGAAATGCCAGGGGGTACCACCTCATAATGCCATTATAACCTCCCCCTTTCCCTCTCCTAATTCTTATCAGTAGAAAAACTGGTGCCATTGTTAATTTATTGATAATTTTTCATTTGGAATACTTCCGGAGGAAAAGTTACACTGTTGGTGGAGGTTGCTGTATGGGAAGAATTGTCTCATACATCAGCATGCATTGCAGAGATACAGTTTGGGGGTAAACATGCTTTGTTTTTAATACTTTATACCTTACAAAACCTAAACGCAGCCCTTTCCTAGAGAGGTGCGCTCTTCTGTGGAATACCAAAGTGAACTGCAACTAAGGATTAGTAGCTCAAGGATTATTTCTTTGGCAGAATAGTCTGTGAATTCGGCTTCTGCTGACTGAAGCCAGCTTCAGCAAAAATGCTGTGAAAGTACTTTCTTGAAATCTTCTCTTTCAGTGTGTGAAGGCTGTTGTCTTGATTCCTTTAAGCAATCCAGAAGGAACACTGAAGTGTTTGGGCAAACAGTGATACACAACAGAAAGATTTACTGCAACAGCCACATTGACATTGCACCTTTATGCTCCTGTTCACATCGCTCTGCTGGCAGAAATGATCGACTGGGAGGCTGTAGAAGATGGTACACAACTGCACTAGCAACAGTTCTCACTTTCATATTTTTCATAAAAGCCAAACTGCCCTTTATGGGCTATTAATTTGTGAAGTCATTTATCTCAGGGCAAGACTTTATTTACACAACCTAACATAAAGACACAAAATTGTGGCCTGAGATTTAAAAATGTCACTGCACATGATGAGAGGATAAACATCACAGAAATTTATTTCAGTTGCATCTACCCTGACACTTCCCAAATTATTTTTTTGCATTGCCTTTTGGCACTATAACACTATATTATTTCCCTATTCACCTACAACAAAGTTCCATCTAAGCCAGAGAAATACATGTCATCAAGTAGAAATGTTCTTCATAATAATTAGAATAATTAAATATTATAGCCAGCTATGTGCCTGGTAGAGATGAAAAGGATATTTTTTATGCTATGGCAGTGACCACTCTAGCTTTCTAGTGGCTTCCTTCTTTACCACTGTCTTTATCTCCTTTACTTGTTACTTCCCTCAGATGTAAAGTCAGAGGGAGGTGCCCCCAGGAGGGCTCCCTGTGGCACAGGTTGTGCGTTGTGCTCGTGCAGCTCAGGGTCAGGGGTACGTCCGAGCCCTTCCTCTCCAGCACTACACCAAGGGCTGCTGAGACATTACTCCACCTCTTCCCACCTTTATCTCTGTGGGTTTCTCTTCTTTTGAAGATGATTTGACCTTCTACCAAGGAGAGGTCAAGCCAAGATGCAGTTGTTTCAAACCAATCTCTCCTTAGTATGATTTCCTAGGCTCTTGGGCAGAGACCTTGTTTTCCATTTTGAGCAATCTGTTTTCTGCAATAAACATTGAATATGTTTCTCTGTTGCTATAGAAATAATATTTCATTAAATGAGGGAATCAGTGCCCTGCTGTCGACAAATCTAATCTAAGTGTTAGTCTCTAGAGCTTGAATTTCACCGCTGGGAAGAGGTATGCATAATTCTGCAAATTATTCCTGTAACTTATGCATAAATGTCTTTATACTCTGCAACTGTTAGCTAAATTTCCCAAAGTGATAGCATGGAGTTTAACATGGTGTAATGTGTTTACATAGATCTGAACAGAGCCTTCCCCCCTTGCATTTCCCCGCCCTCCTCCCCCATACATTTTCATATTTATAGCTTGAAATTTCCAACTCTTTCCACAGGAAAGTGGGGAGTGGCAGGAAAAGCAGCGCTCTTAGCCAGGTTCCCTACTCCATAGACAACAGTGTGCCAGTTTTCTTTGAATTTTTGGGTTTATTTTCTAAAATTCAGCTTCTCCAAGTAATATGAGATATTATTTGCCCTGTTTTCTTCTGGGATTAGTAAGAAGAACAGCCTGAACTGACCCCAGTCC
Organism: Atrichornis clamosus; assembly: GCA_013400975.1. Lineage (NCBI taxonomy): Eukaryota > Metazoa > Chordata > Aves > Passeriformes > Menuridae > Atrichornis > Atrichornis clamosus. Next base: position 238,371 of record WBMZ01009645.1, on the reverse strand, counting down.
TGGATCATCAATACACCCCCAAAGTGATCTGCAGTCTGTTGCTTTCTACACTCCCCTGGGTATTGTATGCCCAGTATTTGTCAGGTTACTCAAAGACAGGCCTACAATAACTTTTTACCCTGTGTTAAACACAAGAGTACTTTTCTAAAGCTGTAAAATTGTAGTAACAGCAATAAGGTGGTGCATAAGCCTGTATCTGTAGGGTATGTAAAAGAATCAGAAAATTTGTTTATAACAGTCAGTGTTTGTTGACATACTGATCAAAAGTATTTTGAAGAAATGGTGAAAAACCCTTTTGTCTCATAGTTGCAATACAAGAGCCCCTTTATAAATTTCTGTGTATAATGTTTATCTGTAATTACAAAAGTAGAACACTATTTAAAAGTGTGTGATGATTGATTGGCATAGACGTGTATGCGAGAGTATGTTAGAAATCTGAACTCAGAGTTCTTGTAAAACTCCTGTTACCGCTTCTTGGTTAAAAAATGGAGTTGTTATTTGTGAAATGGGCCCATGCTACATATGTGTTGTGTATTGCAGGACAAAATAGAATTTATATATGTTCATTTAGTTCATGAACAATAAACATATCAATGGCCTCTAATTAATGAATAATCTTTAGAAAACCTAAGAAAACCTATGTCATCATTAGAAGAAAATAACCGCTCTTTTAAAAAAATTCTTTCTAATTTTTTTCAGCCATGGTAAATCAATCTGGCAATAAGATAAATCTTCCTAGGCAGGGACAAATTCTTGACAACCAGAAGAGTACCTATATGGGTATGCATGTTAATATAAAGGCAGAGATGCAGGAAAAGCTAGCAAAGTACACAATTATCTCTTTTTTAAATTAATGGCATGTTTATTATTAAAAGAGACTCATCATATCAATAATGTGCCACAAGACCAGATTAAATTTTTGTTGTTAAAATAATGCTTGTCATGGAAAAAAAAAAACATCAAACCAAACAACCCTTAATTTCATTGCACAACCATAAAATATAAACCAGAAGTTGACCTGTTTTTTACCCTTGTGCTGTTACACCACCCAAGGCTGCTGCATTTTTTCACCACATCATCAGTCTGTAGATGAAAAGATGAGCCTGCTGAAGCTCGTGGTGCAAAGCAGTGACCGTGGCACCACCTACTGCTGTGCTCTCTGCTGGGTCCTGTCCAGAGCCTGCCTTCAGGCCACCTACTGAAAACGGCTGAGTCCTGGATCAGGGAGGGAGAGTGATAAAGTGAGGATGTGTTCATGATCACATCTAACACAGAATATTTTCTTACTATGCATACTTCTTACACAAAAGCTAGCAATGGGGGTGGGAAACGAAACATAAACACTCAAATGTTTTGTGGTTTGTTTTTTTTCTTTAGGAAGCCGATGGAAAAAAAACCAAGAACAGGATTTAAAGAATGTTCTGAAGAACACTGACCAGGACATACCACTGGTGTTCGTCAGTGGGAATCACGATATTGGCAATACTCCAACAAAAGAAGCCATAGATGGTTATTGCAAGAACTGGGGAGATGACTACTTCAGCTTTTGGGTTGGAGGTGTTTTCTTTCTTGTGCTGAATTCTCAGTTATACTTTGATTCTTCCAAGTGCCCTGAGTTAAGGCAAGCCCAGGATGCATGGCTCGATGAGCAGCTGGCTGTTGCTGAAAGGCAGAAATGCAAGCATATCATAGTATTTCAGCACATCCCTCTGTTTCTGAGAAAACCTGATGAAGACCACGATTATTTCAACTTGGATAAATCAGTTCGTCAAGAGATAATGGAAAAGTTTCATAAAGCAGGTATTTTCTCAGACTTTCCTATTCTTGAATTTTTGTTTCAAATTGTTAATGGCTCTGCTGCCAGACAAAATACATTTCACTTAAATTGTACTGTTTTCAAGGAATTTCAGATACAGTTTATAAGCCTCATTGTTCCCCATAGATTAAAATTATCAACTGAACCTAGTCACCTCTAAAAAGTACCAAACAAAATGTAAAACTTTGAGTGAAAAGTAAAAAGCTAAACATGAAAAGTTCTTTAACATAAATAGCAAGGATTCCATTTTGCAAGTACTGACAGATAGAAGACAACCTGAGTTTTTCCTGCCTACGGAGTGGAAGATCAGGTATTGCCATAGGAGAAAAATACAGAATTTATGTTTTACATAAAACAGGGAAACAGAATTCACAATTACCTTCTCCCACACTGAGCCAATTTTAAACCAAGTGTGTAATGCACCCCAGATTTATTCAAGTTAAAAACAAGTCTTGCTCTGCTAAAATCAATCCTTTGCGTATCTGTTTCTAATAGGGGCCATGTCTGGGATGAAGGGCAGGTGTGGAGCATGTGCTAAATGAGTACATTGTAGCAAACCCTTCAGCTTTGTCTGATGCCGCTTGAACGCCATGGAGACAGACACAGTACGCAGCTACTCCTCCATGCTGTTCCCATTGTTTTCTGTTAATTGCCTTCATGTTCCTGGAGTGTGCCAGTCCCTCAAAATTTCCTGCCATCCTGCCATCACTGCATCAGAATGTCATTTTCTCTGTATCTATAAGAGAGCACATTATTTGGATTACTGAACAATGCAAATTTTTTATGCTCTTGTTCCTAATTTACCATATAATTGTTAAGCCTGGCCTCATCCAAACTCAGCCTAATTTCCAAGCTCTGAATCTCCTACTGTTTCCAATCAGTGGGGCCAAAATTCACAGTGATCTGAGGGCTCTCCAGGGCACTGATATATTTGCAGATTTGAGATTTACAAGTGGGGGTTTTTTTCCCCATAAGGAGACACACTGAGAGTACTTCATATCTTTTTTAATTTTTGTGCCAGTGTTAATATAGTGTTGCTGTTGGAGAGCTGGGCAGCTGTGTGACGGCCCGTGTACCATGGACTACAGCACATCCTAGGTCATGGGTGTATCCCAGGAAGTCAGCATTAATGTGGGAACCAAAGCAGTTCTGTTCTAGGGTTTTCTGTCATCCACTCGGTTTAGTAACATTTGACATCACTCAGTATTGGGAATGTAATTAATCAGGAGGTAAAAGAAATTATGAAGAACATTATCATTGTAACATTATTGTGTTTCTTAGAAGGATATTTCAGACTGATTCTCCTATTGTGTGTCCACAGGCTTAACCAAAGGTTGGGAAGGCTTCAAATGATGAGGGAAAGGAACAGAATGGGAAGTGAGCAATACAACTCTAGGGAAGAAATTCCCAAACTCCTTTCTGTGCCACCTTTCTGTTCCCTCCATCATTTCTTGTTGTGTCCCTCATTCCCATCTCTAATAAGTTGTTTGGTTCCTTTATGAATGTGTTTAAACACTGACCTCTTGCTCACTCGTTACTCTACAGTGAGTCAATAGGTAACATTCGCAGTCCAATCATCAAACATTTTGCTAATGAAATGAATACAGAGAACAGGCAGCTCAGTAACTCAGACTGCTGAGAAAAATGAGCTGAATCAAAAGTTGGCTCAGAGTTTCCTTAGTAACGGGTGCATTCTGTTTCCATTTTATTCTTGAATTGAGGAACAGACTTTGTGAGACCACGGAGGTGTCAGCGGGTTGCAAAGGGGCACTTGGCATGGTGGGATAGAGGCACAGAGATGTAAGGACACCACTTGCTTTCTGAACCTCTGCTTTGCCAAGGAATAATCAATTTTAGCACATCATTAGACATGAGATTGCTTTTCTCCCAGTTCACTTCATACATTCGTGGAGGATTAAAACACAGAATATTGCTAATGAAATCCCAATCTGCTTTGCTTTTTTTTTAATTTAGAAACTTGATATAACTATTTATTCTAGGAAAAGAGAGTCACTCTGCCTTTTTAGGAGTCCACCAGACTGCTACTATTCTTCTTCCTCAACCTGTCACCAGTCTCTCCTTCCTAATGCTCTTTCCTTCCTCTTGCTGTTTCAGTGTTTCTAACCACTCCAAAGGTTTGTTGTGTCATTATGCAAAATGTCAGTATAACATGCATGGTTTAGGGGTTGCTGTGTTTGGCATTATCAGACAGGCATCATACTTCAGGTTTTGATAACCTAGGATCAGACCTGGAATTATCCCAGTTTTTGTGTTTATCTCTTTTCTAGAAGTGTCAGTCAAACGTGGAGCCATAACTCAGCAGGTTGGAGAGAGGCAGGAAAGGAAGAACAACCTGGTAACTCAGGTTCCTATGGGTATGTGTAGGAAATCTGATCAGACACTTAAAGTATGGTGATATTGCACAAGTGCTTTAAAGTGAGGTATGCAACTTCAGAAAATTCTGAAATAAACTTTGGCTTATTTCCAAAGCCCAGATCTTCTGTAGTTGCTCTCTTCTGATCACTCCCATATTACATAATGGTTTTGGCTTAAGTATCTGCTTAAAACAAGCAGAGATAAAAGACTAGCTGTAGAGGCTACATCTGGTATGAAATACTGAATTACATTTCTCACATTAGAAGTGTCCTTAACAGTTGGGCTAATTAAAGATAAAATCATGTCCTTATGATAAATATTTATAATTGAAAATCTGGCACTTGTAAATATGTATTACTACTATGCAGAGTTAAACCATACTTGTAAGCTGCATGTCTAAGAAATCCTACTACACCATTTTTTTTAAAATGCTTTATAGCAAGTATTGTCCTTGAAAATGTTGTTTCAGTCACAGTGAAAACCAAGTCAGTTGAGAACAGAGTTTATCATTTAAGTAGAGATGCATTTCTGAAAGTTTATTTGTATAACTTCTGCAAGTGTAGCCTAAGTTGTCAAAGCTCTGTCTCTTCTACATGAAGAAGTTAAGTACAGAAAAAACCTGTGTGCAAGAACTGTGAAAGAGCTGACCTGACGTTCTCATCTGTAAGATCTGCTGGAGTCACTCAACTCTGCTGCATGAAATGCATATTCAGCTTTTAAGGATTTTACAGTGCTGATATAAATAGGTGTCCTCATAGCATTGTAGGGGAAATAAAGAAGTAGTGATGGTCTAGCCAAAAATCTGGTCTGCCTATCATGTCTTTGATAAACACAAGTAGTAAATTAGTTTTCAAATTAAGCATTTTATGTAATAGACCTACTTTCTCTTACATGTCTCATTCCAGTAAAATTTTCTTAGGATATTAAAGATTTTTTTCTATGACCTGAGAAGTATGGGTATTTTTGGTGAGCTACAGACAGACTTTTAAAGACTTTTTGTCCTGAGAACCATCACTGACACACTGAGCGTTACTTACATTACTTAATACACTCTAGTAATAAATGTTTCTTAATGGCACAAATAGACTAAAGAATTTAAGCAAATGTCTGAACTTGTTTAAGAGCTCTGTTGAATAAAACCTAAATTAATAGCTGGTTTTTCACCAAAAAAGTTGAAAAAAGACTTTTTGTTTCAGAGGTAGATGGAGAGTATAGGTGGTCTGTGTACCTGAGAGATTTTGCATCCAAGAATCACTAGACAAGAGATAGAAAAATGCAGAAGGAAATTCCCTGCAGTCTTCAGCTTCTTTTAATTAAAAAGTTTTAAATTCATCCAAATGTCTTCAAAGCAATTTTTCAGATGTGGCTAAAAGTACTTAATATGTACACTGGGGCAAAAATAACAACCTAACTTCATTAAATGGCATCATTTTTCATAATATCTGTGACTGTAGGTGCTGTAACTTCCAACACCTTTACTTATTAAAAGAGTGTGATATCTACATTTTCCTCTTAGAAATGTTGTGACAGGAGAGTAGTGTTAAAGGAAGAAGATGCATTCAGAACATCCACAGCTGAGATATATTTGAGCACAAAATTAAAGCATGGAGTGCTGAAAGCTGTTGTTTCTAAAATTTACCAGACAACATATGCTATGTTTCATTATTTTCTTTGTTGTGTAATCAAAGTTGACAGGGGAGTAATATTTTCTTCTTCCTGCCATTGAGACCTTGATTTTGGCAAAGCCCATACATTGAGTGAGTAATCTCAGTGCTTATGTGTCAGTATTTAAGATAATTTAAATACTCACAACTTCAGTGGTTTAGATCATCCTGTTCCAAGGTTGCAAGTATGTGCTAATGGCACAGGTAGAGTGACCACATTTGATATATTCTGTGTAAGATCAGTTCCCCAGGTATGGTCACGTAGTCTTGCATGGAGATACACACAGATTTTTTTTTTTTTTTTTTTTCCAGAAAATCAGCAGTGAGTACAAAATACATATAGTTTGTAAGGGCATTAAGTAATATTTGTTCTTGGATAAATTTTTGAAATCAGTTTTATCCACTGGGCTAAAACTTCTTTTTGATCCTTAGAGCACACAGCAATCAGGATTGTTCGGGGGTCTGAGTCAGGTCTCTGAGGAGGCTTTACTTCCAAATGGAAAAAGTAGTAAATTCCACTGAAAGGTCACAAGAGGCAGTCACAGAAATGAACTTGAAGGACAGAGTGACTTTCTAGAGACGGCACCTCTAAAGGCTTATTTAGACCAGCACTCTAATTAGGTGATCTGGAATCACCCTCTGGCTGTGCCTGTTGTTTGTCCTCTGATTATATAGGAGAAACAAGTGGCACTAAAATCCTTTTCTATACAGCTCTATTTAGTATTGTCCTATATAAAGAAGCCTTTGACATAAATACGTTTTGCAAAATAATATCTTCTCTCGCACTTACAAGACCCACTGACCACCAGCTTCCTCAAACTCCTGATTCTTCAAAGCAAATTTAAGGCAGAGTTGTCCTGCACGTTTGCAGGCTAATGGCTGGAAACAAGAGTGCATGGGATATTTTTCTGGAGATGCTTACAGAGTTATGAGGTGTAAATTCTAGTCACTCAGTTCTGTTTTATTCACGCAGCTCTTCTGCGAAGAAGGAAGGGTAACACGGAGCTTCTGCGGGGCTACACAAAACAATTCTATATTATTGTTACTGAGGGTGACCAAAGAGCTGATGAAACGGAGGTTGTTGATCCCCAGGACTTCCCAGTGGGGCTGTTTCCTTGTAGTGGAGCTCTGTTGGTGGGAAATTACTGGGGGTTTTTTTGGATAACAGGGTCTGAGAACTGCCTGAGCACTGAGCAGTTCTGTTATCAGTGCTGTGGCTGATGCTTTCACATCTTTGTTTGCTGCTGTAACACCTGCTTGGCAGATGAAGCGATGCAAGCACTCTCAAATTGCAATGAGATAAAATCAATTCTATTCCACTGAAGAGATTTTGTTTTCAAAGACTTCTAAATATTATCATTCATTTTGTAGCACCGGAGTCTTGAAAAGATGAGGTACACCACGTGCCCAGGGGGAGAAAAAAGATACAGCAAAAAATGCCTATGGTTAATGTGGGCTCTTGTAGGGAAGCTGAAAGAACATCATTTTGGAGTGCAAAATTGTTGTGAGAACAGGTATTACTCTTGAACCAACCACATTGTTCAGCTCTTCAGACAGCAGCTTTATGCTGAAGTGAAAGGAAAAAAGAAAGACAGTTTGTGCAGATACTCCAGGGAAAATGTTCAAGATCAATTTATCCATATGACTTAAATGGTTGTATTTGCCAGAAACACTGCCTTTTAAAAAATACCTATCTGCTCTTATCTGTGTGTGGGTGTGCACACACATCTCATAGTAGCATCTCCCTGTGCCTGGATACTACTTATTGGGTTCTCGTGTCTTTGAAAACTGTGGAAGTGTGTAAGAGTATTGATAACATTCAGATCTTTCACTCAATGCAATTTAATGTCTTTACAGGACTGCTGCTCCACCTGTTTGTTTCCACTTTGGGTCTAGTTCTGCTCCTCTCCGTCTCCTGCATTTTTGGGGACAAATGTATCTAGGATCAGCTTTTTCTAGTATATCCTCTTTCTTCAGTCCTCAACTGAGCAAGAGGTTTGTCTAGTGAGTCAGTGATTTTTGGATAAACATAATTCTATTTCAAATCTAATTTTATCATTAAACTGGAACAGCTAACATAACAGCAGAGCAATGGGATTTTTATGAGGATCCCGATAGCCCCATCTCCTGCTGCTCCTACTCCCCAAGCCCCTGTGAAGAGCAGGAGACAGAAAAGTGCATAATGGTATTACTTTCAAGGCCTCTTCCCACCTCCAACAATTTTTCTTTCAAGGACTTACTGGATCATATTAATGCTATCAGCATAATGCAGTTTAGTGAGTCCTCTATAGATTTGTCAGTTGATTTGTGAAAATTGCCAGTTTTCACAATGGTCTGCAGGAGGGAATTTCATGTTTCACAGCTCTGTGAAGAAATGCCTCCTTTTGTTTGCTTTGAACTTCACCTGTAGTCTGGGTGGAGAGCCATCAATCTGTACATGAAATGCAGTGAGCATTGATTCATGTCTGCAGTTACTGTAAAAAGTAGTTCATTAATCAGCACTTAAAAGATGATAATCTGAACCATGTGATAAATTTCATTGCTCAGCCAGAACCACATTTTTTTCCCAAAATTCTCTACAGAGAGCATGGGAAGTGAAGCAAGGTCTGTACTGTACCCATTACATATTTATTATGTCATTCATATTGCACTCATTTAGCCTTCTCCTTCTTTTACAGTCTCATTTGCTTTTGCTGAGAAAAGCATTTATTTAATTGAAGGCTCAGTCTAAATAAAGCATGCTACTGATTGCCTATGCTGATTATTCCAGGCATTCTCCTTCTAATTTGGAAAATCTGCTTGCTTTTCTTTGGTTTATTTTTATATTGGTAATTTTTTTCCCATATTTTTACTCTGTCCATAGTGCTGGGTTGAGCAGTTTGATTTCCAACTGAGGCAAGGCCAGTCACATTTTGGACACAGCAAACCTGCCTCAAAAATGTGTTTTGTACATTTGGAACTAGAGTTGGAAAACAGCTTCTTCTGAATTCAGGGGCTTTTGGAATCAAGCCATGGAAGTGAGTATAATTAGAGAAATTGGAATCAGACATCCCTGGAATTTAAACTAGTTCAAGTCTGAATTACAACCCAATATCATCTGATCATGTGAGAAAAATTGTTTTCCAGGTGCATGTTTCCTGAGGGCTTTTTTAAATATTTTAAGATAAACATGGGTGCATTATTTTCCATCCTGTCTTTCCATCCTGTGTAATCGCTGCAACTCAATTTCCCTACAGACTGGGGCTTAATCTGTATTTCTTGAATTAAACTAGCAAACATGAAATTTTTCAAGAAGTTAGGAAAAGAGGTGTTAGCTATTTAAGAAAATCTTACTGTTGCACTGTTATGGAATATACCTGTTCGTTTAATAAAGCAAAAAGATGATCTGGCTAGCATTTCATGCTTAAAATAGAGACATTAACATGATTTAACTACTCCTTCAATAGAAAGGCTGGTCAAAACGCTGATTAGAAAAGATGTGGCTGTTTGTTTGGTCCCCACAGAGAAGGCAGGCCAGAGTCCCCTTTCTTTCCTGCCCCAAATGGAGTTGAAAACGTGCCCAGTGTTCCATGTCCTTACATTTTTCCACACTACAGAAGACAACGGTAGAGTACCAAGTCGGGGAGGAGAGTCTGGGAGCTACAGGACTGCAACTGCACAGTAAGCCAAGACAGGGATGTTACCACTCCCAGGGGAATTAGCCATGAGATAAGCTAAATGCCTTTGTTCTCTTACAGTGCAATTATATCAAAATCTTGCTGACCATTTTCCCTGGTGCCACAGAAGGGTTTTTCTGAGTGATAAATGATAATGTGTAGAAGGAAGATGCTGCACTTTTAAAATTCTGTAAAATAGCCTCAGCTGCTCCTGCTAACAGACAAACTGCCTCCTGCATAATACTCAGTTGTGGTTTCTTTTTGTGTAATCAACTATTTTCTCATCTGATTCTTGTCAGAAGTAAAACCAACAGGATGCTAACAACACTGGGGTAGCTCAAGTTTTCTTCTCATTTTGTTCAGTATCTCCAGGGCTGAAAAAGGTGGTGAATATTTCATTTAGGACTCGGTTTCTTTCAGAACATTCTGCTGCTTTGGGTTGCTTGGCAGCTCAGAAGTGCTGTAAAATGGTCATCGTTACAGAGAATAATCTCTAAAATCAGAGCTGCTGCAGCCTGTGAGGATGTGATGGTTGTACTTAGGCAGTTGCTCCTGAGCCTGGCTGGCCTGGTCATCCCTTTCTGTATCAGCCTTTTCTGTGAAGCATCCAGAGCAAATCTCAGATTGTGGTGTAGATACCTTTCCCTGTTAGGCCAGTGAGGCAGTTTAACGGCACCTATTACACCCTCTCTGTAAGAAAAGCACTTTTTAATACAATGTGCTAGTGTGGGTCACAAAGCTTGAAGAGAGAACCAGCAGAAAAACAGAAAATGGGAAATGCTGGTAAAACTTGTCTCACTTACCAGAGAAGCTCTACTACTTATTTGGTGAGCTGGATTTAGAAAGCAGACACTGGAAATAAGAGAGGTGGGAAGAACGTCTCCAGAGGTGGTTTTGAATTTCCTGTTGAGAAATGTCTGCAATAGAAACCATGAAACATGAAACCATGTTCATACTGTGGTTTTGACTTGGAGAAAGGTGTCTAAATTAAAATAATAATTTTGTTTGAAATTTTCTTAAGTTGTGCTTTAAAGATTGTGCTTATGAAGCAGGTAGCACCAAAGGTAGCATGCTGAATTGCGTGACCTGGTAATTCCCCTCCCCAGCACTCACCTGCTGCCTTCCAGAGCCACTGTGTGGCCTTACAGCCCCAAGAGCCACAATGTAGTCTGTAAATTACCATAAAACCAAAGTGTTTATTAACTCATTTCGTGGTCAAGCTAATGCAGAGTGTAAGGCTTATCAACATCTAGAAGTACTCCGTCTCATCAGATGACTCTTGAACAATCCATGTTTTGGTTGGTTGGTATGTCGTTAATTACTTTTGCTAAGTGGGCTGCTCCGGGCTCAAAGGACTTGTATCAAAGTTGGTATTTCATTCTTTAGTAGGGATGCATTATTCTAAAGGGAAAAAGAGTTATGGTCAGATCTTCGGAAAAGGTAAATCTTTTTGTCTTTCAGATTCAGCTTTGTCAGATCAGAACTGACAAGGACATTTTGTGCTTGATCAGAAAATGATGGTAAATTGCATGGCAGGAGGACTGCTTTTGTTCACTAAAATCAGAATCAGTTTCTGTATCAAAACCTTTTTTTACACAGACACTGACTTCTTTTGCACATTGATTGATTCATAAAACTCATGTCTGGTATGCAGGCAAGAAGCTCAGTGGGTTTAGGTGTTTCATGATTCAGGTGGAGTTTTAGAACAGACAGAACAAGAGCTGGTGCCCAGCACTGGGTGGAGCCTGTCCTGCATCTCTGGCTTCCAGTCCTGTTCTGATCAAAAATTAATTTGGCAGTTCAGATCTTTTTTCTTAGCAGATATTCCGTAGTCCATGTTGTGTTGTTATGCAGTCTGACATCAGATGATGATGATGATCACAGAGACAGGACGTGTGGATTGTTCTGCCTTTTTTTTTTCCTTAGCATAACTGTCTGCACAGTTTTTTTACTTTATTCTGATTTTAATCCATTTTTTCTTTCATGAATAGTCCATTAGGTATGAATAGTATCTAGCAGTAATGGATGCAGCTTTTTTTAGTTAATGGATACTGTGAAACCTCCAGTCACATTTAAATTCAAATAACTATTTATTTCATTAAAAATGAAATAATGAATGTTTGTGAAGGTGCCATTCTTCGAACATTTATTGACACAGTCGTTTTTTAGTATTTCCTACAGCTTTTATAGCAATGCTTTTTCCAGCTGCTGTTTAACAAACCAGCGATTAAAAACAAATGACTGCTCTACCTTCTTATTTTTATTTTGTAGTCAGAAGGGACTTTTAGTGTATAGCTGGATACATTTAACTGGCCTGAGAATACATTAAAGTGGGCTGTAAAAATGAGGTCTGCTAGGACACTGTTCTTTGCTCACTGAATTAGGGAAAAGAAAAAGGTGGGGAGAGTTGTTGCTAGCAACTTGACAGTATTACTTCAGAGGAACATCTGAAATTAATAAATTAAATTTGAGTGCATACATCTCTAAGATTCTTTTTATGTTAAAGATCAAAAGCAAGAGCAAAGTAAATTGCCTGCTTGTCATCTTAGTATTGTTGCACTGACTGGTTCAGATTTCCCCCGTGTGCTAACTAACAAAGTGGGTGCACTACGGTTGAGTGAACAGCAATGTGCTCTTGCAGAAGAACACCATCCGTGAGACTTCTGTTAATACCCAGCAGTGGCCCGTTTGGTTTTTTGTTCAAGGTGTAACATACTGTTACCCAACAAGAATGAATACTGGCACTAAAGAGTACCTGAAAACTGAAGTCTGGGCTAAATTTTCACTGGGTGGTGTCTAAAGCAAATCCTGAACTCAGCCAAGGCAGCCAGATCCACAAGGGCATTTCAGCACTGCCCCTCTGTCCAGGGGAGTTAGCATCTGAATCACATGTATATGCTAAAAGGAGGAACTGGGATATACAATACCCATAGAAACCAGCTTGTTTAGGCAGAGTCTGTCTCTCGTAGCCACCAGGAGATAAAAGAGGGTTTAAATCACATCCTTGCTGGTTTCAGGTATCATATTTGCACTGCTTACAACTCACTCAGTCCAATTCCATACCAAAATACCTTTGTGAGTCTAGGCAGTTGACAGATGTTAAACATAATTGTAGTGAATTGTAGTCGTAGAAGAAAAAAGGGAGCATGATTGGTGGGCCAGACTTTTTACTGGTGTCTGTCTTTCTCTAGGATGGGTTTCTCAAAATCTTCCCTTGAATTCTCAGACAAGGGGATTTTATTGGTTTTTTAGCATGACTAAAGTTGCCTTGTTACTTCTGTATCCTCTGTCCTTCTGCTTGCACTTAGGCAGGGTTTCATTTACACATATGATGACACAAAGTCTTGGCTTCTTTTCCTCCTTTAAACTCAAATGTTAAATTCTCTGGATGGTGGGAAGATGCTACTTTAGGACACAGATGCTTCCAGTAAAAAGAGAGCACTAAATTCTCTCACGAAGTTACTTCTGTTACTAAAAGTGTGTCACATAGGTTTGCCCCTCACTATGGGTTTACAATTCTTTGTTTTTCCTGATTTTTTTCATAGGCTAAAGTAGTTTTGCTTACCTATAGAAGAAGTGGGAAATACGGAAAGGGTCTTGTTACAGTAGCAGTGTCACTGACTTTTTTATTCCATCATTGCCTTTTGAGGTATTCTAACTGGATTTGTCTCAAGATGTAAAAAACCCTCACCAGTTTGCTGGGTTTGTGCAGCTGAGTCAAAGCAAGCTCCCATAGTTGTTCTGCTGCCTCACTTACAACTGTACCTCATCCAGCAGACAGATGAGTAGGTTACACTAGCAAGGATAATTAGCACTGATAGACTGAAATAGAATAACAGACAAGTTGTAGCTGACAAGGCCCATGTACCACTATTCAATGCAAAGGTAGCTTCATTCTCTGTTTTCCACCTTGACTCATTTGCTATTTGAGAAGGGTTTGGATTTGAAATATGAAAGTCCATGTAGCTCTTACCAGGCATACAGCAGAATAATTTATATTTTGCTTTTCAAGCTGCTTAATTTTTAACTATACTTTGAGCCAAGTTTATATATTTTATATTAGTCTTCAGATCATTCACTCCCACAAAAGCAAAGGATTGATGTTAGCCAACTGTCTTAAGATGGGTTCACCTACTTCCCTTTCCATTTTATGTCTGTGAAAGAGGTCTAAATCTACTGCAGGAGAAAATGTGGAAGGTTTTTCTGGCTAGAGAAATAAGAATTTCCATGTGAAGTTATAATATGTTCCTCAGTACAGCTCTCTGGCTTTAAATCGCCTCTGCTATCTTCCAAAATTTCTGCTGTCTGAAGGCAAAATCATTGCTAGCTTTTTATTTTTTAAAAGTCATTTAAGGTTGTAGTATCTCAGAGATTCGCCCCTCTCTGGCCTACCACTTGAACAGGGCTAAGCAGGTGTTACCTTCCTTGTTAAGCATGGAATGACAGATGGCTGGAGTAGAGGAACAGCAGCCAGCAAAGTTTGGTGTTATCGCAGTGTCCGTGCCTGGGTGTCTTGGTAGGCTTGCTCGTCATTCTGTGATGACAAAACCAGGGGTTGGGAAGGTCGCTGTTGGATGTCAGGGCAGCTTTTAGCCTGAGGGAGCAGCAGCAGGCTGTGGGCAGAGGAGAGGAGCCTCACACGGCCCACAGTGCCCGGCACGATGTCCCGGCGTGTGCTGAGCTTCGCCCTCCTCTGCACCCTCCTGGGGAAAGGCACTGCAGACCTTTGCTGTTAATTTTTCAGTATAAACACATACTATGTTCAGCAGGGTACAGCACCTATAAAAGAACCCACACATGGTTCTGTTGTAGCACAGCAGTTTTATGGCCAACATAAAGATTCCGTTTCCTGCACTAGCCAGCTATTCTGATAACCTGCTGGCTGTCTAGTCAGAGCTGTCAGGGAATACTTAGTGGATTTTTGAGTCACTCAGTATTAAATTAATATATTTTCAGATGCTTTGTGGAACCATCAAAGTGTCAGTATGCTTAAGGAGCACACAACCTACAGTATTTCAGTAGAGAAATTGCACTTAAATCCTTCAGATGCATTCGAAAATTTTTTAGTTGTCATTAATAGTATCATAAATCAACACCAAATCTAAACACTTCGAACAAAATGTAAAATTAAGTTACATGTTTTGCAGGTAACCTCTGAATGCTGTTGATTGTGGTGCTTAGAGCATAGAAAGGCTAAATGGCAAAGGAGGCTGGAATAAGCTGGGAATGAAAAACTTTGTCTATTACTGAATGTTCTCTCTTGGGGAGGAAGCTGCATTCTCAACTCTCTTGTTAGTGGGTTTGCAAACTTTGACAGGAAAGATAAGTACTTAGCAACAAAATGACTTTTGTTTTTGACTTGAGACTCAAGAAGATCTCATTATTTTGTAGTAATAAAAAGATTTGACTAAAATTTATAAAATATCAAATGAGGATGGGAAAATAATCTGTTTGGTAGCATGGATTTGACTTGTAAAGACAGTGAGAAAGGCCATTTTGAGTAAGGAATACAGCTTCTACCTATTTGTTTATGTTTGCAAGACAGAAGACACAGAAAGTAGAAATTCCTGGTTTGGACGTGAGGATGACACAATTCATTTCATTTCAAATTGTTTCAAAATATCTGCAAAAATACCATATTTTTTACTCCTATACAGTCCAAAATATAAGTAACCCATTAAAAAAAAATAAACAGAACAGCCTTAAGTCATTAAAAATAGGGAATCAGAATCAACCTGCCTTGTTTGTCCCCCATACTAGAAAATCTTAATTCATGTCATTTCAAGCCTAACTCTCCTTGCAGGTGTCAACCTTTCCTTTCCTGGCTGCTCTCCTCTTTCTTTCCCTCTTATAACTCACAACCTCTTCTGCTTTACTAAATTTCTTTGATGTACGTGGCTCTGTTCCATCTGTGAAACCTGCAATGTCTTGTGAAACGATTACAGCTTATCTTCTCATTTATGTATTTTGTTTGTCTTACCCTTTTTATTTTTTTAAGGTCACTGGCCTTGGGTGAACAGGTTTAAGCTCTCCTTAGTAAATTTTCCACACTCTAATTGACAAATACGGCTCCACTACCTTTGCCTTTCAACCTGTGTTCCAGTGCTATCATTCTTTAGGCAGGTATCTTAATTTTAATCAGCTGCCTCGAGACTGTCCCTTCTTTCTAGACAAAGGAGTGGTGAGACAACAAACACACCTTGCACTGAGCATAAAGAAGTCAGAGTCCAGTAACCCTAAACACAGCTGGTGGAGCAGAATAAAGTTGTATTAATTATTTTTTACTAGTAGAATTATTTACTACTGTTTACTAATAGTTTCAACTGCAAGTTTGGATAAATGATTTAGTTGTAATTTTATGCTCAATGCGCCATTAAAGAATGAAGGTGAACATGACACCTGTAAACTGCTAACTAAGTACATACTCTGTCTTTTTTTTTTTTAACAGGCATTAAAGCTGTATTTTCTGGACATTACCATAGGAATGCTGGAGGGTCCTACAAAGGACTGGAAATGGTGGTTTCATCAGCTATAGGATGTCAGCTGGGAGAAGATACACATGGGCTTCGAGTGGTGGTTGTCACAGAGGAAAAGGTGGTTCACAGATACTACAGTTTAAATGAACTGAGCAGCCAAGGCATAGAGAAGGAGCTGCTGGATATGCTTGCTAAGCAAAAGTAGGCTGTGTCAAAAGATTTTTAACATATTAGATAAACAATTTCATAAAGTTTTCCCAAGCAGAACTACAGATTTCTGACTGCACTGTGTCCCAGAACAGCTCTCAATTTGTTATTGTCCTAAATAACAAGAAAGTTGTTGACATGTTTTTCTTTTTGAAAATGAGACCTATGAGAAATGTGGAAGAAGAGCAGAGTGAATATGGTAATGTGTCATTGAAAAGTACAGTTCTGAGAATTCTCACTTTGCTCCTAGATAAGACTTTCTTATTAGAAACTGGCTTTTGCATAACCCTTTAACTCATGTCTCTTCTAGTTTTATATTTGAGAGAAACTAGTAATTTCTGTTACCTTCTGGACAATATAAATGGGGCTTTGAGAAACAAATCTCAAAAAATTTGAAATCAGCAGACTCCCACTGACATTTAGCAACTTTTTGATTATATGTTGTTACCTAGGTGTCATATTTTCTTCCACTTCCCATGCTTTATTTCCTTAGCTCTTCCGAGCCAGGAGCAATGGGAGAGCAAACACATTCTGCTTTGCAGTCACAGCTTGGGTTTCTGTTATATCTGTTATAAAGTTTTATATAATGTTATATAGTTTTATAGTTTCCATTACATAGTTTTATATAATGAAAGGTCTGTAAATGAGGCTAATATAAATGCCACTGACAGGAACTAAAGGTGAAACAACTATTTTCATTTTGAAATTTAACTACCGTTCAATTAGCACACTTTCTTCCTATAGCTACACAAGTTGGAATAATTGCATGGGGAGAATGTTCTGTACAGAATACTCTCATCAGAAGTCACTTCGTTGATTCCTAAACAAGGGGAGAGCTTTGATTGGCAAATGCAATGTAGAGTGCCTTACTGTAATATTACAGAATATTGAAAACTCTAAAAAGTATGATTTCTTCACTGCAATGAGTCTTTAAAAATAAATTCATAAAATAGTTTATGTGCCGCAATCCACCTCTTTTTTTAGCAAGTGTGTCCAATTTGTTGGAAAAAAAAAGTCTTCATATAAATAACTCATACCTGTTGGGTTTTTTAAGTACTGAGTTGAACACATTACAATCCATGCCATGGTTATCCAGAATTGGAGCTGGTGCAGCTTTGGCACCTGAAAAGGGAGGAACACAGTGAGCAGCATTGATGCGTTGTCATGTTTTATGTATGTACTCACATACCGTAGTGTTCCCTAGAGGGTATTGCAGGTATTTAAATATGGTGAGAGGTATGAAATGCTGTGCTGAAGAGTCAGTTTAATTACATTTTAGTCTCAACTGTTTATCAAGGAGGCTCCTTCAAGCCTGATTTGTGGAGGTGGTGAGATTGTAACATCACCTGTGCAGCATTGCCTTGTAGCAGTGAAGTCGCTGTCCCTCCAGCTGGACAGGGCCAGGTGGGGCTACAGGCCCTTGACAGCAGCCTGAGCTTAGGTCATGTTGGATTCAGAGAGAAAGAAAATTCTCTTCCTTTTATTCATCACCTGGTTTTTCTTAGTTTAATGTTTTCACAGTCTCATTTTCATCAGAATGTGGAAAATGAGAGAATATTGTCACAGTCTCATACATACTAATATAATGCAACCACAGGAAGGATTTTTAACCATTGTGTGTGGCTGGGCGTTACCATGTGAAGTAGAGAGTTAAAAAAGTAAGCTAGGAATGTGGGTTTTTACCAGCATAAATGACAAATTGTGTGTCCTCACTTTTATTCATGTAATTAGCTAATTTAGAATTAATACTGATGTCTTAACTAATTTGAAATGGCAGAGGTCCTTGTTGTCACTGTGCCTCATCTTGTTTATGTCAAGAAAAATAAAATATATTATGTTAAATTACGAAGCAATTCACCCATGGAGACCCTAATTATAATTTTAAAAAATATCTTTTGATGTTGAGGACATTATTTTGGTATCTCCAGCCAGGCTGGTGATTGTAACTCTGTGTCAGTGTCAGCAAATGACTGATTTTAAAGCAAGATGTCACAAAAAGTTCAAAGTGCTGATGAAACAAGAGCAAGGGAGTCCTTGTGTTGCTGTGGGCTTAAGAGTGGGCAGAGATTAAAAAGCATCAAGTGACCACAATTCATTTTGGTTTCTCTTAGGCTGCTAAAAGGATGAGATAAACCTTGGTGACTCTTATTAAATGTAGAACATTCACATTAGAACACCAGAGCAACCTGTGAAAGTAACCAAATACTACATAATTAAGTACAGTCTGAGGTGAAGACCTAGGAACACGAGGCAAAGACTGAAAACAAAGTCTTTGAGAGAAATGTTGGCTTATCAGCTTCAGTTCAGCAACAAATTTAAGAACACACTGTTTCTGAACCTTTCCAAAAAGCCTTTAAGACTTGAGTACACTCTGTCTACTGCTTGCCTTTATTGCATTTGGGTCCAGCATCTCATCTTGCAGGTTTCAATGGAGGCAATATTTTTATAGGACTACAGTGTTCAACTCCTGGAGATTACAGACAGAAACGAAACACTTGATGTCTTGTTAAAACTTAATCACATTTTATATTGGCAGAAGTGTCCCCCACCATCCCTATTTGCAGACACCCTGTGCCACATTCACTGCTCGAAGATTCCTGTCTCACCTCAGCTCAGCAGCTTGGTTTCTACTGTCTGGTTTTTCCAGACATTATCCTCAAATAGCTGGTTTTATTCTGCTGTGAGAACAAATAATGAAAGACACATCCAGCATAAGCAGATACACAAAGCAGTAAAACCTCAGCACTGCTTAGAAAGGCGAGTTCCCCCTGTGTGTCATGGCAGAGGTGTGTGTGTGTCACTGCAGGCTCACACTCATTGTGTCACCGGGCTTAATGCTGTGCAAAAGCTGCTTCTCTTCATGCTCTCCCTGAGCCTTTCTGTGCAGGCTCCAGCAGAACACAGCAATGGCCTTTAAAGCAAGGGAGACCTTCTCACAGCCAGGAGCCCCCAGTGTGCCTGCCAAGCAAACCCTGACAGTACCTGTTGCCTCATGATACAGTCCCCATGGAGAAGTGCTAGTCGGCATTAGAAGATTGGAAAGAGGGAATTCCTACTTCACTAGTATTCTGCAGTTACTAGGAATGTCTTTCTTGTCTATTCTGTGCTGACGTGTGAGACCTCACATCCCTGGCACACGTGGACATGCAAAGCCGGGTGGTTTAGGCTGCAGGCACTGTGCTCTTGGACACATTTCATTGGAAAATGCTCCAGAAGTAAATTGCAAAAATAAAACATATAGTAGAGAAAAAGCATTAGAGCAGAATATTAAATTAGCCTCCAGTCTAAATGAAATACAACTACACAGCAGCAGATACAGAAGGGGGGGTTCCCAGAAAACCCCCAACAACACTCACAGAACTAAGGCAACAAAGACAAATCACAAGCTTCTAAAGTAATACAAAAACATACCCAGCACTTCTCTTATATAAAAAATACAAACAAAAAAACCAAAAAAAAACTGCCCCAAAAGCAAAACCACAACCACAACTCGGAGAGCCATTACTTTTTTTTAATTGACATTTTCATTTGTTTCTCTAGAAGTAATTTCCTCCATTAGCACTTTGTCAAATGCAGATAGTTTAGTACATTTCTACTAATAAACACCTTTTTTTTCCTCTAGGAGACCCATTAAAGCCTCATCCTATTTAAATTTATAGTGTTGTTATATCACTTTTCAGTAGCCAGAAATTGAAACATCCATCTTCTAAATGTATCTATCTTTCTCGAACATTGCTTAGAAAGGTATAACATTGTTTAAAAACACAGTTTGGCCTTTTAAATTAACTGGTAATGGCATTATCTACATTCAAATCTTTCTCACCCTTTTCATATAAAAAAGACACAGCAGCACAGGAAGGTATTTCATAACAAACCAAGGTCCACAGCCCTACACAAGACAACCTGCCTGTCCAGGGATTTTCTGAATAAAGTGTCAACAGCATTCCAGGTAGGAAACAGTGACTTATATTTGGATACACGTGAGACAAAGATAATATTACCACAGAAGAATGTGGTTCTTCCAGTACACTGCAAGCACTGAGGCCAAGAGGCTGCTAACAGGACACACAGCACAAAGACAATGAATCTTCCGTCATTTTTTTTACAAAGCTTGAGCTGAACTTAGTCTTACCTTTTTAATAATTCTAAGTCTTGGTCTGTCATAGCCAATGAGGAGAAGGTAGAGCCACCTTGCTTTGCTTCAGCTATGTAAAAGCTGGATTTCCAGTCTGGCCAACTAGAAACTTTGCTGTAGGTGGAGACAGGTAACTCCAGCAGGTAATTCATCCTGTCCTGCGACTGATGCATAAACCAGAGGGACTGAATTGCCATTGAAGAGGCCCCGACTGTGATGATCCAGGTGATTCACTTACCAAGACAAGACTCCTAAGCTAACTCAGTGCAGTTAGCTTAGGGCAGAAGGCAAGAGACCATGGCCCAAGCTGTCACCCCATGACAGCTTGTGACATAAACACATGGGTGAGAAAGGAAACAGAAGTGGGAAACAGCCCATCGTGTGCTACTGGCTCCCCTCCTTGGCTGAAGCTGGCACCATCCATTTGTCAAGCGTGGATACTCACAGCAACTCAACATCCATACATCTTCACTGTTAACATAAATACTTTCTGTATATAATATTGTTAATATTCTACACTTCTGTGTACTATAGAGGAAGGTTCCCCTACTGCCTTGATGATCACTGTATTCACCCCAGGGCAGAGGATCCTTCAGAGGTCCCATGGTACCTTTGTAAGTGTGCACATTTTCCGTGGAAAGGCTGGCTGGTTCACAGCATTCCTGCTCTGGCTCACAAGGTAACAGCTACGACCTTCTACAAAGCTCTACCCAACCTGTTTAATTGCTGGAGCAATTGGAGATAAAGCTGGAGAGAAGTGACATAGCACATGAGCTTTGTAGAACAGCATTGTAACCTCCACCCCACCTCCTGTCCTTCTTTTGTGGGATATTTAGAATATTATTTGGCATATTTAGGAATATGATAAGTGTAAAATGGTGTAATACCAGTAATCCAAATTTATTTCATTTTAGCGTAGTCCCATGCAGAAGGTGAAGTGTTCATTACCAAAAATAAACTCCAGCAATTACTGGGACTGCTGTACTCATTCAGTGCATTTCAGCATATCTTGTTGAGACTGCAGATTCCGACATTGTTCTTTAAGGTGTGCCACAATACAAAACCATCAAAAACAGGACTAAGGAAGAGGATCTATCATTCATGAAAAATACTATTTTTTATCAGTACATTGCCTCAATGCAGCAATGATTACAGTCTCAATTGCTTTTCCAAGAAAGTAAGGCAAAAGAGAAAGAGGAATAACAGAGCAGGCTGTCTGTTCACTGTGACCCAATTTGAGAGCTGGGACAGACCAATTACTGTTCAGAGGACAGCATTCCTTTTTACTGTGCAGCAACTTAACCAAGACAATAAATGCATGCATATTTAAAATTCAGTTGATTTAAAAACATAGATGCTGCCAGTCTTCCCAATCAAAGGACTTTTCATATTCCCTTTATTTGATACACTGCCATGATAGGATAATTGTAAAGAAATATTCTGTAGAGTCTCTTTCTGAGCCCTGTTTCTAATAGAATTTTATTTATTGTGGGTACAAGAGGAGGTAGTATTTTATATGTGGGTCATTCAAAATTAATTCTAAATTTTACAGCACGCACTTTTTGTATAAATTAATTTGCATTAAAGTCAGAGTTAATTCAAACTAAGAGTTTGACAAAAATAGACAAACATGGATACATATCAAAGGGTGAATCCAAACAGATCAGATGAGTGACAGAACTATTTTAAAATTCACCTCGCAATAAGCTTTTTACTGAAAGGACTTTTACAAATTTATTTGTTTCACTGTTTTTCTTATCTGTGCATTAGTCCTTGTAGAAGTTTCCTACTTTTCTTCTAGAAAAGCAGCTCATAGAGTTAGATTATTTCTAAGCCCTCTATTATCAATGCAGATATCTAATGCCTCTCCTTATCCTCAGAAACAATGCAATCCTCATTTATTTCTCATTAAAGATGCATTGTAACACTAATCAGCTAAAGGTATTTTACTTGAAGCTTCTGAAGTTTATTTTTAAGTCTTCAACATGTTAATTGCTTTGCTTTGCCCTTGGGTTCCCAGAAATTAAATACAAACACAAAACTTCCTGTGGATGCAAAGTATAACCCATGAAATTTCTGTACTCTTAGACAACACTACAGCAGTGAAAATTTAAGCATGCATATTTATTGCTTTCTATTGCCATTCAATTCCCTCTTCCTCACTCCCCTCCTCTTTCTTTAAAGCAGCAAAGTAAATCATTCTTCACCTTGTGACTTCAACCTGCTGAACTTCAGGACATTTTCCTACTCCTAGCTTTTGCGTGTGCTTCTACTTCCCCTCTCCTCCTTACACAACCTGGGAAGAAAATCCAGCTGCGCAGGCTGCCAGGGCCGGAGAGGTGCCATGCCCTGGTTAGGCCATCTGGCTAATCAAGGTCTCCAAGCCTTGAAACAGGAATCTGCTATAATGCCTAATGTCATCTGGTTCAGTGCAAAGAAGGGCACTAAGTTACTCAAGGTTCTTTTTACCTTCCTTACACATATTCATTAGTAGAAGTCTTGATGTTGTTTTATGATTTACAAATGTAGAAAGGGTATTTGTTACAGGATCCAATTATGCAACCTCTCCACTGAGGTATCTGAAGATGTACTATCCCCAAATGAACTTGCTGCTATTCCACAGTTTCAGGTAAAGAACGTTGGCACTGCAGACTGGGATCTGTGACCCAGGAGCGTTATTTCAATGTTTCCCACAGTGGTAGAAGGCAAAAGTCACTTAACTCTGGGACAGTGAGAAATCTCACAGTTACAGGAAGACCTGCTGATTAGCATTCCCAGTTTTAATTAAATCTGGTGTAGCTACTGCCCTGGGGGACTGAAACGTAGTGAAGATATTGTTTTGAAATTAGGACATAGCCTGGCAAAGGCTGAGCAGAAAAACTGCAGTTGGCTGTAAACCAGGCGACACAGTTAAAACACGCTGAGATCTGACAGAGGCAGCCTCCAGCTCTACAACCAAACCTCAGTTAACCATGGCCACAGTGCAGACGACAGAAGTCGACCTCATGATTTTTAAGTAAAGTTACAAGCCAGTGTTGGAATTAGTTGGGTCCTTTAGCTTGAGAAACTGATTGCTTAACCCAAGTATATACTTGCTGTAAAATTGTCTGTTTACAATGGAAAGATCCCCATTACTCCTGGAAAGATAGTCCTTTCCACTACTACTGACGACTTCTCTCATTTTCCTCTGGCCATCATCACTTTGTGCCTCAAAGATGAGCAAAAGTAGAGCTTTGGGCACTCATTCAGTGCAAACCTTCATCTACCAGTACAGTGTAAATTCTAACTGATCTTCCCACTCAGCTCACTTGTGGTCTCTTACCATTACAACTATCGCTACACAAAGGATATTTAATTATTCCTCCCATGAACTCTGAATGAATGACATCTTAAGTAAGGTCTGTTAATGAGACAGAGATCAAACTGATGCTCAGTGGCAGCACTCAGAACTTTACAGCATAATACTAAAAAGTGATACAGTTTATAGTTCACTCTCAGTAGCAGCAGTAGTACTTCCAACACACCACAGACTAACTGGTGAATATTATGCTTATTACAAAACAATAATCATACTTAAAGGGAATGATTTCACAACTATGATCAATTTTTAATTTTAATGGAACTTTAATTTAATGTGTTTTAAGATAAATAAATCACTTATTACCCTGAAAACTACAGAGGATACTTAGGACTGTATCCCAACAGTTCTGGAAGTGTCACTGAGTTTACAAATCCTTACTGTAATACTTAATTAATGATAAGGTTTATTTCTTCCCTTCTGAACTTACAGCCTTATGAACTGAGGGAAAAGTTCTTTATATACATTTAACATGTAGAACATTAATTGCTGCAATATACTTATGTATATAATATCTTATGTACCTGTTTCTGGAGTGTCTCAATCCAGTTTTATAGCTTTCTTCTCAGATGTTTATCTCTTTTTCCTCTCTGTATCAGTGCTAGAAATATTCCATTGCAAGAAGTTTCTATATTAATGCAACGAGTATATTTGTAGAAAATACTCTAAACATTTAAGCAAAATATTTGCAAATGCTATTAATTTTTAAAAATCCAAAACTTGAGGGCTCTAGACACTAGCTGTCTTCTCTGTAGGAAAATACCAGAGTGGCCTGACGCAAGGCCATAGGAAAGAGTTCGCCAAAACAAATTTTATAAAAACATTAGTTTTTATAAAAACATCAGTGTTTGCCAGGTCAGGAGTAAAAAATGGCTTCCTTGTGAAATCTCTGTTAACAAGAACAGTCAAGCTAAAACAAAAAAAGAACCAACATAGGAGCTACATTCTTTAACACAATAAAACCCCAGCAAATATAAAGCACATCCATTAGTACCACTTATTTCTCAGCTAGGGAACTCACACTGCCTTTTCTTCAATGTTTATGCTCATCTTTGACTCATTACTTTAATACTACCAGAAAACTAAATGATGTCCAGCGTTTTTGCTGCAGAAACAGGGCCTCCAGCTGTGCTTAGGGGATCTTATGGTGTGAGACGTGAAGTATCATGGAGGGAACAGGGTAAGCGGAGTTTCCAGGAGGCTCTTGTGAATTCAGACACTAATGGTGACAATTTAGATTCAATAAAATTATTTTAAATTAACACCTATGCCCAGAAGTAGTCAGGGAAATTGTCCAGCTGGCTCTCCACATTCAGGAAAGAAGCAAGAAGAAGAAAGGATAGATAGTTAGATACCTTTTTTTCCCCAGACAAAACTTGCCTTGACTAAACTCTGCCTGAAAACTGGTACCATGACAGCAAATAATGTAGTACTGAATATTCAAGTGCATTGCACCTTTTTATCACCTCAGCACTGAGCAGATAATATTTCAGTGTTGAGTGCTGAACAAGACATGTGACTAATGCATTTTAATGCATTTAGAAGTCTTGATAAAAATAACTATTTAGCAAAAAAGCTTTTTAGTTAAAAAGCCTTATGAGTTTGAATAGTCTTACAGCCTTTGCAAAGTAGAACCAAATTTCACTCAAATTAAGACTTTAAAAGCCTTCAGAAACGTTCTTCAAAAACATTTTGATGTGCTGGAATTGTTAGCCCCTTTCTAACTGACATCAAAGGAGAAGGAAATTAAAATCTTAGTAATCCTCCAAAATATCCTAATTTGATTACTTGACCTGGTATCAAACTATTTGGAAAGGCTGTATTCAGAAATGTCAGCCTGTCATCATCTCTGCTCCTGGACATTAAATTTTGCTAAGCACAGGGTAAAAGTAGCAAAGGTACTGGGAAATTTAATACCTAATATTTAACATCAACCAAAACATGTGGAAATAATTTTACTTCCTTACCCTACTTCTAGATTAGAATTTTACTACTCTGAACTATAGCAAATCGAATGCTATGTGAACGTATTTATGTATATAGGTCTGATTAATGAATTAAATTGTTGAACTTTCTCTAAAAGCTCTTGTGCTTCTTCTAAAGGAATTAGAACAAGAGGAAACTAGTCAACATTGTGAATCCTCTAAAGTGCTGGTATGTTTTTCATTAAAGGCCACTGAAAACAGAATCTACATAAGGTTTGATATAAAGGTGTAAATTTGAAGTTTACATTTGGTTACAAACTGTCTTTGAATGCTGAACAAGTTTGGAAGTTTCTGATTAGCTGTCAATGATCTTATGATATGTTATGTTCAGAAAATGCATAATTAGAACTCCCCTTCATCTTTACACATAACAACACTGGGTGTTAACAAAGAGAAAGTCCCAGTGAGGGCTGCTTCCAGTTGCAGAGCTGTACTCATCACATGCCTTTGACTTCACTCTCAGCAGCAGGCTTTCTGTTTTCTGCTGGATGATAGTTTGAGAGAAACTGAGAGCAAGAAAGCAAAATACTGCTTTGAGATACCAAAAACAGTACAGATCACCTACTGCCTTTTGCTTAAAGCAGAGAGATGATCTGTTGGGTTAACAGGCTGAACTCCTGACAAAGTCCCTGTCCTTGGAGAGAGCTCCAGAGCTGAAGGCAGTTGATAAAGCACGTTGATCAGCTGTTTGGATTTTTAAGTGTGAGGCTGATCAGTGCTCCTGATGGCACTGCCAGCAGCACAGAGCACTCTCTGTCTGAACAGCAATGGAGATTTCTTTGAAAAAGGAACCACATGGAGGGAGAAAGCATGAGAAAAAGGCCTTTTCATACCTATGTTCAACACATGCACCATTTTAACCATACCAGTGTGTTCTTTAAGGCACAGCCAGCCTGTTCAGGATTGCCATCCAGCCCAACACCAGGGACACCTCTGTCAGCTACCACACAGTGCATGATCTTTGCAGACAGGCCCGGCTGAAAGCCTTCACATTATTATTGATTAAACTTGTCAATGAATTGTAAAAATCTTTATGAAGCTCTTTTCAAAATTTTTCTCAGGAAAAGTAGATCTGATCATTCACCTCTAGCAGACAGCAGTTTTCAGTCAACATTTCCTTTTCTTTCCATTCCAGGTGGTATAATACAACTAAAGAAATCTGAGTGTTTGAGTTGAAAAAAAAAACCCACAAAGCATTTGTTCAAAAGACTGAAACCCACAGTCAAAATGAGGCACAGATTTTAAAAGCAGCAGGCAGCATTAACATTTCTATGTTACAGAGTACATCTCAGTCATACAGGAGGAATTGTACAAGCTTTGTTCCACCATTGTGGGGAAAAATAGGTTTTCTTAAATAGGATGGAAGAATTTGTAGCCTGACATTTACTTCTATGCCAATACCAAATGTACTGTCAGTGTCCCCACAATTCCATCCATCTGAGGGCTGAAGAGAGAAAATAGGGCAGCACCTCTGGAGGACAGTGTGTATATATAATTTCAGAAAGGACAGCAGAACAATTTGGTTTGTCCAGAACATTCACAGTAAATGTTTTCTCAAGCTCTGTGTCTGTTGTAGCATTTATCAAACATACAAACACACTGCCCCTCATTTTAGTCCTCTACATCAGTTACCTAGTAGCAGATTTGAGGATGACCAAGGTAGAAGATGGTTGCCTATCCTAGGAAAAAGGAGATTTGCCAGGTATTTTTAAAAATTTCTGTGACAAACACGTGATTTTTTCATGCCATTCCAGTAAATAACTGACCAGGTTTCCAAAGTCAGCTAAGCACCTGCCATCCCTATTCATTTCTGTGATTCCATCCTATTAAGTTCTTCAGTCAAACTTTGGACTCTGTGAGAAAAAGTCCTGGCAAACAATGGTGATGTTATGGATCAGCAACATGGAAGACTGAGCTACTGAACTACACATCCTAACACATTGCAGCCTGAGCCAGGCTTGGAAAGCTATAGCAGCCTCAGTGCTCCACTGACAGTACCAGGAGAGCTTCACAGGGTCGGAATGGTGTCTTTAAGATGGTCAGGAAATGCAATAACCACGTTGTGCTGTAGAGCAAAGGAACAGGAATCAAAGTGAGTAATGGCAAGTGATTTTGTCTGCTGATTACAGCTTACTTAAGTCCTACAATGTAGTGTCTGCAGTTATTTAAGATTAGTTATTTTTACATTGCAAAGAGAGAGAAAACAGATCTGCATATGAAAGGTGACACTTCTGAAAGCAAATGCTGGCATAGAGACTTAAATGTTTCAAAAATATTTATACATTTCTGCTTTCAAATGCCCGTGTTTAGACACTGTTGTTTTCCTCTGAATAGAGACTGACCTGTAGTATCACTGAGTTCACTGAGAATTACAGGGCAAGAACTCAGGGGAAAGTAATTTTGACAACCATCCATTAGGATCATTGCCCTCCAAATAGCTTTCTCCTTTGTACATTCAGGAACTGTCAGTATCTAGGGCTATCAGAACTGAATATTGAAAAAAAGAAGCAGTCTAAGGGGTGAAATAAAAAACACTTATCTGGAACTTCACTTCTAATCCAATTTAAAGACTGCTTATCATAATAACTAAATTACAGAATTACTGGGAATTTTTAATACTTTGGATTCTGGAAAAATTAGGCTAGAATAATATTTCAGGGCCCTGTGATGATATTATCTCACTGATTTGAACTATTCTCAACTTTAAATAATGACAATTTCTCTTGGCTTTTTGGACATTAAATTTAAAGTGGGTTACTTTCTTTGCCGTAACAATTATATGAAACGTAGATTAAGGCAGCAAAATTAACTTGCTTCAGACACACTGATAAATTTGTTAGATTCTACCTGCATGTGCCAGATCATCATCTGAGTAATTATACTTCTACAATGTGCCTCATTGACTGTAATATCTCTTTCATGACTATCAATGAACTCTCTTCTCTTTTGTAAAATACAAATGAAATGTATGTTATTTTTAGAGTTAGCTCAAGTTTTCACCCCAGCAGTGGTGGCAAATACAGTAAGCAAGAGCGTAATACTGACTATATGTTAAAGTTTCTATGCAACACATTAAATCCTGGTGTCCTGTGGAGACATAATCACATTAGAGCTCTAAGCACATGTAATACTTCTATTTCTCGACATGCTGGAAGAAAGAAGTAACCTTAGCTCATTTAAATAATTTCATATTCGTGTACCACCTCTAGAACTATGTCACATGACAGCTAGTTATACTGTCCTTCACACTGCTGTTCCATAACATATTCATATACATGGAAGTCTCAAATAAGTAGAGTCACTTCATTTTGCTGAATTTCAATAGAAAAAAACCAAACAAAAAGAAATCCTAATACTTTCAGGCTCCAAGATGCACACTCTTGTCCAAGGTAAGTGATCCCAAAACTTCTGATTCGAGTCACGTACTCTGTGACAAGTCCTTAGGCAAGCAAGGGATTGTAAGGGACATCAACTACTAAGGGAAGGGTTTATCAAAGCCCATCAGCAGGCTGAGCAGAAGTGACCAGGATTGTGTCTTTCATGGCCTAGGAGAAAAGTAATAAAGCAGATGAATGTCAATAACATGCTTTGTTAATGGCTAATGGACCGGGAATACCCTGACAAGAAAGTCAACAAGAAATGAAAGTCAACACAACTTATCACAGTTGCTGGGGACTATATCAAGGAGCGTGGCCTACACATGTCCTCTTTGGGCCTCCATGAATGGTTCTGGTACATTAATGAGTTCTCTTACATTAGTGTGCAAGTACAGGAGCATTCTGGAGGTAACAAAACGTTCCCTAGTATTACTACAATATTCCTATTTGTGCATATTGTTGTCTGAAAAGATACAAGGAACATGATTTCATTTTGTTTCATACATACAGACACACTTTGTTGATATACCAAGTACTGAAACAGAGAAAATTTTATTTTGAAAGGGACCTCTGGAGGTCATTTATCCAGACCCTGCTCAGAGCATGCACTTAAGCTGAAATAAGCACATAACCTCTTCTTCCCTTGACACTCAGCATAAAATATTTACGAAAAATAAAATTTTACTTTGGCACCCTCTAATTGTAGTTCCACTTATTGTTCCATTTTTGTTAAAGAAAATACAATGATACTAAAAGTTCAGTGACCTGGTTTCACACTCTGGGTAGCCATGTTATTTTGCAGACATTTTCTTGCTGGTCTTTCAGTTGGCTAACTGGAACATAATGTCCCACAAACAACAGAAGTCCCGACATCTACAATTACCTGGAATTTTACTCTGAAAATTCTGTTCCACTTGAAACAGAACTTGAAGTCCTTTGTAACAAATGAGGACAAGGTTATTTTGTAAGAAACTACTTGTTAGCAAGTTATTTTTATTCATATCATTAAAAGTTGTCTTTCTTATTTGTTCAAAGAGAATGCCAATCTGATCTACTGATCACAGCTTTTGAATATGCACAGTTTTAAACTTTTAGAATGCATTAATCCATGCATTAAAAAAAAGAGATGTCTTTTTGTATTTAATCTCCTAGAAGCCTAATGTTGTAGACATACAAAATTTGTCTGCCAATTCTTTTTGTCAAGATTTGGGAAGAAGTAATTTATATCTATTCGTTTCTGCAGCTTAGAATCACATTCCATTGAGTGTCTACCTTAAGCAAACCTTAAGAAATTCTGACTTGTTTTCTTCTCTAATAAATTTTGCAGAAACAAAAAATATGCATGCCAAAAGATAAATGAAGGCGCTCTGGGGCTTTTTTCTTATTTATGTTTGTTTGTTTCATGTAATCTACAATGTCACATTTAGGGTACTGCTAAAACTCCCTAAAATCAACCTGAATTTTAGTTTTTACACACCACATGGACAATATGACAGCCTGGGAGAACAGGGAGATGATCCATTAGTGCTAACCTTTGAAAATCAGTTCACAACAAATGGGTGACCAAAGCAACCATATGCTTTGGTAGGCCTCTCCCAGAAACATCAATATCAATACTGGCAATTTTTGAAATCTGTAGCAAATCTATCAGTTCTTGCTCCATTTGCCACATGTACATTTCAGCTCACATCAGAAAAATCCCAGTTATGATATATTAATTACTTTTCCCTCTTTGCTGTGTCCTGGATTTCACTAGATTTCTTTTTAAGTCAATGCCCTTGCCACAGGCAGTGCACATCCAGCACCATTACAGAATTATTACAAGCCAAGGACTTCTGTCTAAAGGCTCTTATCACCTTAAGACCACAAGCTGCAGGGAGCAACTGTCAAGATTCTATTTAATAATTTACAGTACACCAGATTCTGATGACCATATGATATTGATGTTAAGTCTGATTTCACCTGCACTTGTGTGCGTATCAATGTGCTTTATCTGTCTTTATGCTTTCTGGAGATAGAAAGCACTTTTTTTAAGATTATATTGGGTTAATGCTGGCTTTATTTTTCATTCCTCAATGATTCTCTTTCAACAATAAACAATATCTGGAATACATAAGCATTACAAGTGCACAAGGTTATCTTAGGAAATAGATTAGAAGATGGATGGTCTGCACGAATGTTATGGACCTTTCATTGAATGTTCCGTATTTCATCCATGTTTCAGATACTGTTCTATAATACAAAGAATACTGTGTAGAAATGGAGGCAAAAACATAATTTGTGTTATGGCAGGAGCTATCAAATCTTGAGGGAATTCTTTGTGGAGGCTTCCCTGGAAGAAGCTATTTGAAAATGCAGCATTTGGGAAGGCATCAAATCAGCAAGTGTCAAAGCAATAAGATTCCACATAAGGCACCAGCCAAAAAGCATCCCTTGCCAGTTATAACATTAGTTTATTCACAGTCCTGCTCTTCATTGGCATAATATAATAAATATGCAAATTTGGTAGTTGTTAATGACAGTGGTTATTTCCCACTTTTGCTTTAAAACCCAATGGGAAAGAGTTACTGCTATATATGTATCTGTTGTTTGGCAGGCACATAAGACCCACAAGAAGATTACAAATATTCTGATTTTCTGCATTTCTTCATCTGGTTATGAATATTTTTTCTTATAAATAAGTACCAGACCAGTGTCATGGGACTCTTAACATAAGCACAGCAACAGCAGCAAAAATCAGGATCTACTTCTCTTCTGTAAGACTCCCTGAGGAACTATATCTGATGACTCAGACACTTTACTACTTGTTTATAGTGTTTGTATGCACAGAGCTGTGGGAAATGATAAAAGCTGGTACCTGCGGGTAAAGGAGTAAGAAAATAGAAAGATGACTGATCAAAGCAAATGTTTCTGCCTGCCTGATTATAAAAGGAAAAGAAATTTTAAAAACCAGAGTTCTAGGTCACTTGCAGCAATGCTTATCAAGAGTGACTGGCTGGATGTTCATCATATGGTAAAGCAGTTTGCACAAAGTTTAGGCGTGAGACTGTATCACCTTTCACACATATGTTCATAGATCAAATCCTCTTCACCCCGCCTGCAGCAGCCAAAACGTGTCACCACAATAACAGATGCAGGTGGTCCCTTTCCACCTCAAAGGAGCTAAAGGTCAATGTGAAGAAAGCAAGGAACACAAAGATCCGGATGGAATGCTTCTCTCCTACCCTCACACCGAGGCAGAGCTCGTGCAGCTGTTACAGGCAAACCCTGCTACATGTCAAAGAGGCTCTCCAGAAAAATTCAGCATTTAGAATTCAGTAAACAGTGCAGCCATTTCCTCCATAAGAATTCACTGAGCAGAGGGGGACTGTGTGCAGATGCTTAAGAAAAACACAAGGACAGTGCAGTGCAGCACAAGATTCTCGCGATCAAAACCTAATACAATGCCATGAGAAAAGAGGTTTCAATGGCACACATGGAAAAGAAAGACTAGAGGGATGCTCCTGTGCAGTCACCCAACAAGATTCTCTGTGCATTTTTAGTGTTATTGGTGTTATGATCAACAACAGAACTCCCAAGGAATGGACAGAGGAATGACAAACAGTAGAGTGTTAGTGCCTCTCTTCCGCACTGCAGGGTTTCATTATCCCCAGGTGGTGGATTTAAGCAACCAAATTAATTTAGCATACTCACCAGTGAGCATGTACTGAAGTTGCATAAAAGAAATGTATCTTGCAGGAATATTTTCCCAGAACACTTCACTACAAAAGTGTTACAAGATGTATAGTCTGAAAGGTCTATTACAGGCAGTAAGTAAGCAGCTTGGAAAGTCTAAGGCATGAAACACAATCCTCACAGGATAACCAGACCTACTCAGAATTCTGTAAGCTAGCAAGCACTGGGGAAAAGCCTATCAAAAGGTAATTCTCATAAGATTTTTTTTTTTTTAACTGAAGGGAAATTCCTTGACGGAGACACCTAATTTTTATTATTATATCTTAAAATAAATTTGCAAGAAAACATGAAGTTTCTTGAGAATTAGATTCTTTTTTTAAAAGAGTAATACCCAAGTAAGTCTTATACAATACTGCAAAACATTTAAAGAATACGGAAATATTAAGAACCCCACAAGAGTCTCACAGACACTACAACATTCTCAGAACAAGAACTGTGAGACAGTCTGTCTTGTAGTATTCAACATGTCAGCACTCTGTTATTACTAATGGGTCTGTGAAATGGATGAAAACATTTTACAGAGTTACTGCCACACAGATGAATAAGCAAATCCAGTTTGATATCTTAGTAGACTACAGTATGAAGCAAGACAATTCATTGTTGTCATAAGGGAAGCTCATGAGAAAAGGGAGGCTTTCATCCCTAGCATGCAATTTCCAAAAACATCACTCAGCTGAGTACAACTTTGAATTAAGATCTATAATGATAAATAACTTTTACATATAGCAAAACCATAAATCCCTTCTTCATTTTCCTTAAATGTCTTAATGCTAATTATGACATAGATGCAATATTTGCATTTCTTTTGGGGCTGTATACTTACTGTCTATATGCAAATCTGAAATAAAAGATTAAAGTAGTCACAAAGCTTAGTCTTAATTTGAATCCTGCATATGTCATAAAAAGCAATGCAGCTGGAAAGGCAAAGGAATATGAGGTTATAGACATTTACATTCTACAGTACATTCATACAGACAAGAAGGGGATTAACTGTATGTCTGGGAAATCTGGATATTTTATTTCTTTCCCTTTTTCCTCCCACTTCACTTCCCCAGAAGTCAGAGTTTGCATCATGTATTCTCCCTTTACAATTTTTGTTTGCCATTTCCAGTTTAATAGTTAGTTTTCTATTTACTGTTGAAAACCAAGAAAACAGAGCTAATGGCAAGCCTGCTATCCTGTACAGTTCATAGTTTAGAAAAACTAATATTTGGAAGTGTGTACATGTTTTACAAAACCCCTATAAAGACCAGAACTTCTTTTAAAAGAAATAATATGTGAATATTTCTGTTCTGCAGCTTTATGGTTAAATCATATATCTAAACAAAGTATCCATTGCCAACAGTGTCAGAATTAAATCCCTAGTATTAGCTCTTCCAGAACTGCTTGGAAGTATTGCTAGTGTAAGGAAAGATCAAAGTGACCAAGTAACCACAGCAAGAACAAAAGGTCTAAGAAATGTGGTGTCCAAAGGTAACAGCAGACATATTTGTGAAAACCTACTCACACTGACTCCAAACACATGGAAGATGAACCCTAGAAGAAGATGATAATCTAGAGGCTTATGCAATAAGAATCACCTCAATAAATGTAAAAACTAAAGAAACTGGAAAACTCATCAAATTTCATTACAATTCCTGGTCTTCACAGTCTACTTATACACTTTTTTCTAATATTAACAGACAAGGGACAGCAGGTCAGCTTCTGTCCCTGCCTATCTTTTTAAAATTCATACCAAGTGACTTTAGAACCGATTTCACAAGTCACTCTGAAAGTATGAAATCATGCAAACCTGGGATTCAGGCAATAGTCTCAAATAATGCTGTTGACAAAGGAAACATCCATCAAAAGGCTATGATGCCATTCCTGAATATTTTACAGCACTTCTTCCTTCCCACTGTAGCCAAAAGATCAGGTTGGGTGGTCTCATGTGGAAAAAAAAAAGCTTTATTTTCAAACTGTAAAGAAACCTCCCCAAGCTCCAAGAGAAACAGGAAAGTAGATTTTCTATGTATAGAAACTATGGAAATAAGAGGTGGAGCTGTGTCTTCTAAAGAGGAGTCATCCCAGTGTCTCTACTTTCGTGGTACAGAAGGAAAGCCAGAGGGGAAAATTATCCTTTTCATGATCTGCATAGGAAGGGCATAAACTTTCTCTTCACACAGGAGAACAAGGAAGAAAACTGGCATTCAGTCCTGAGTTACTGCGAAGGAGGAGAGAAGACACAGCACTTCAAAGGTAGAAGTGATGGACCCAGTAATTGCCTATGATAAATATGCACGGAACCCAGTGATTAATGCTTGAATCCCTGAACTCCCCTCTAGCTCACCTTCAAGAAACACACCCCATCTACCTTCCTTCTTCTATTTAACCTTTACATCCTCTGCTTTCAGCAAGTTCATTCATTACCCAAGAGCTTGGCAAAGAGTCCTGGTTCTGCTAAAGAAAGCCCCACACACGCACATTCAACACCACATAGCTCAGAGGCTGTTTTTTCCAAGCCCTCGCAGCTCTGTGCGAGTCAGGAATGCAACCACCTACACTTCACAAGAGGCAGAGCTATAATGATCCAAAACACTCCCAACCAATGTGTACAAATACAGCCCATCAATACTCAATGAGAAAATATGGCCTGTGACTGCCTCTGCTCCTTGAATCATAATGGATGAATTATCCTCCCACATCTAAAAGCAGTAGAGACCAATATTGTACTCACTTTATATTTTTTTAATGCAATATTTAGGTTTTTGTGAGGGTTATCTCTCTATCTAATTTTTCTATATGCGCACCACATTTTTTGTTAAGTAAACCAGCCATAGTTATCTTGCTGGTTTGCAGTATGCCATACACTAATTAGCACAGGAATCAAGGATTCTTGTTCGTTTGTTTGGGGTTTTTTAATCACCACTGGTAACAGACACCAGGAACCTGAACCACATGGGATCTTCTTGCTCTACAGCTATTATGCTACAGATCACCAGAAAACAAGAAGTTACGGAAGATTTTCTAGGCCACTTTACTGCAGATGCTGGAGAGTTCTGTGCCATGTTTTGAGAACTCATTTCTGCTACGTTTTTAGAACTAATTAAGTAACTCCTCATAGTCCAGAGATAATTTTTCATTCACTTCACTCTTTTTTCAAAGGCAGAAGTTGTCCAGTTGTCCAAAACCCTTCACAGTTGAAAGATGGTCAGGGTCAGGTTTCTCCTATATAAATTTATAGACTAAATATGCACTTACCTGTATCTGATGCAAATTTCACTTGCCCAAGTAAAGAGAAGAGGGGGCAAAACCGCTTCCAGGGCTGCATAAAAAAATGATGTGCTTATATAGTTATGTAATTTCCCTTTATCCGATAGCACATTCCTTGCGTATGACTGGGAAGCTAGAGACTCGGTTTATTTGTAGCCTCTTCCACTTAGAATTTCCAACAAGTGACAGTATCATCTGTCCACTGAGTCACAGACACTGTAAATAAAGCAGCCTTTGTGTGATAGGTTGTAATTCCTTTAAGAAATTCTGCTTGGTTGACATCTTCCATAATATATTACAATATGTGATGTAAACCTTGAATTAAAATGCACGATCACAGTTTAGGACTAACAATATGCTCTATTTTTGAGTTCTTAATGACAACGGGGTTTAGTGGTTGGAGTGGAGGATTAGGAAATGATATTCATAAATTCTTTTCCTTCCTCTGCCAATGACTTCCTCTTTCTCCACAGTGTTAATGGGCTTATTTTGTAATGCTGATCCATAACATATTAGAGCAACTGAAACATAATGACCACACTCTTGATGCAGTCTCATCTGTCATTTCAGGGAAGTTATTCATATTTCTTTGTCTTTCTATAGTCTATCAAAAGTTGAGGACGATTGTATTTACCAATTTGATGGGGTGCTATACAATTAACTGAAATCACATACAATACTAATCTGTGAGCAGTTAAATATAATTGGCTAAAGAATTTTGAAAGGCTGTTACTTAAACTTGTATTAAAAATTACAACTAAATTGAATCATGCCCCATTCCACAAATCAAGTCCTTCTGAGATGTGGGAACTTCAGTTACATGTTTGTAAACTTCATAATTTGCCTGGGAGTGCTGCTGAAGTAAAGTACCAAGGGAGAAATGAATATAATCAAAGACAAAAGATCATCAAGTCTATAACACAGACTGAACAGAGAAAGAACAAAAGTTTCTAGCTGAAATTTGAAGAGCTGAGAGGTTTTTGGTCTCCAGACTTTTTGAGGGTTTCCATCTATAGCACAAATACCTGTTTAGAAATGAGTTGTGATTTTAAGTTTCAAAAACCAATTACGAAGTTAATTCAAGTATTTTGCTATGGACTTCTGTAAAAAGAAGTTAACCCTTTGCCAAATGAGCTAATTACATTAATGGTGGCAGCAGAGGAGTCGCCACCCCTCGCAACAAAGGGTAACTATTGACCTTCCTGAGGTGGGAAAAAGGCAGGATTCTTCCAGAACCTTCTGCCTCACCAAGTCTCACATTAAAAGTCTCCGAATTTCTCTTTTATGAGTAACTGTATTACTTCCCTCAGTGACAAGTGTTGCAAATTGAGTAAATACTAGCAAGAAAAAAATCATTTAAATTTTGACACCTCCTCCTCTATTAATTCACGAGTTCCTTCCTCGTTTAGCTTGCCAAGGAAGAACAAAAGAAGCAAGGCAGCCATAAGGGAAATACCGCAAAGGGCTGAGCAGTGAAGAGCCTCGTGGCATTTCGCGTTTCTCAGACAGACATTAAACATCTGCTGCCTTTCTCCTCAGCCGTCAGCCACCCCGGCCAGCCGCAGCACGCCGGGGACAAGGCAGTGTACTGCTTCCCAGAGCGTGTTTTCCCTGGATAGCTCTGTATCCTTGGTGGGGTTACTCGCGGGCAACACAAAAGTTACGGCTAAAAGCTGTGTTTTAAAAAATTATTCATATTAAGGTCCTCCATGCCAGGGGAGGTCAGGCGAGGTGGGCAGGGCGCCTCAGGGCAGGATTGAGCCCTCAGCCCTCAGACGGTTCCAGAAGCTGCGCCCAGCCGGCCGCCACCGAGGCTGGGAATACCTTCGTGAGAGAAACCCGGGCACCTCCGGGACAACACCGAGCCCCTCGTGAGAGCGGGCACCGCNGCCCCTCGTGAGAGAAACCCGAGCACCGCCGGGACAACGCCGGGCCACTCGTGAGAGAAAGCCGGGCACCTCCGGGACAACGCCGGGCCACGCGTGAGAGAAACCCGGGCACCGCCGGGACAACGCCAGGCCACGCGTGAGAGAAACCCGGGCACGGCCGGGACAACGCCGGGCCACGCGTGAGAGAAAGCCGGGCACCTCCGGGACAACGCCGGGCCGCGCGTGAGAGAAACCCGGGCACCGCCGAGACAATGCCGGGCCACGGGAGAGAGAAACCCGGGCACCGCCGGGACAATGCCGGGCCACGCCTGAGAGAAACCCGGGCACGGCTGGCACAGCACCCGGCCCGTGGGGAGAGAAAGGCGGGCACGCCCCCACACTGCCACGACGTCTGTGAGGCGCTGTGAGGAGGGCGCCTCGGGATCTACTTTAAACCACGTTTTCCGGAGGCGCTGGCAAAGCAGGCGCCTCAGTTGCCACCCTCCGCGGAGGCCGCCGGCTCCCCCAGCCGGGTCTGTCGCAGAGCACTCGCGGCTGAGGCGGGGCATGGCCGGGGCCGGCTGCTGCCCTTCACTGTTAATTGCGGCAGGGTGAGCACGGGAAAATCATCCCAGTTTTATTTCCAGAAGGTTGCTGGAGGAGGGCACCCCGCGGGAAGAAAGTATGGGTAAACTTTAGATTGATGAATAGGGAAAAGTTTCCCCAGAAGCCCTGATCGGTAGCCAGCGATGCTGCCTGGGAGCTGAGGTGACCTTCCAGAGGAGAAAAGCCCTCCGCTGCGAAGAAGGTGGCAGATGCTTTGTGCAGGGAGGAAAGCTTGTGGCAAAGCCTGAAACTTTGATTTCAGCTGGAGAAGAGAGTGGCTGAAGGGCACATGAGGCTGCTCCAGGCACCTGAGGGAGGGCTCGTCTGCCTGCGGGAGCAGGGCTGGAAGGCTCTCACCCATCTGTGCTTTCTTCCAGTGCACAGCAGCCAAATGCCGCCTGTGCCCGGGCAAAAACGCCTCCGAGCTCATCCAAGTGCCTGATAAGCGGGACTCTGAAAATATCGCCCCTGTGTGCCCTCACCGGCCACAGGATTGATCTCTCTTACTGCTGCTGTATTCAGATTTCAGCCCCGTCTCCATGAGATGGGGTGGTTGACAGGTATCCGAGAGGAGGTGGAATTCAGGAGGATGACACAAAGTGTGTCAAGGAAACTGGCATTACTCCTTATCATATCAGCCTTTCCTCCTGTGCCACAGAGATAACACACACACCTGCTGCTCAGAGAGGAGGCCACTCACAGGGGCTGTAATTTTACACTGGTAACTGTTTCTCGGCTACAGTTAAAAGACTTTTCAGGTACCAATATTCTTGCTCCAAAATACCTGTCAAGGAAGATTACAGAAAAAAAATTTGCAATCAATAACACTTTAAATTTCTCAACTTTCCGTAATACTGCTCTGCTGCAAATTGGAGGGGAAGAAAAAACCCCAAGCGCTATGCTTTTCTTACTGTTCGACCAGGCAATTTACAAAGTTCATCCTTTAATGCTGACCCCTGGACACTGCAGATATCCAGGATGGTAACATAATTGGAAGATCCAATTTTTGTTCATAAACTCTCAATTTGCTTTTCACAAGTGAAACCAATAATTGATTGGAACAAAACCCAAGGGCATCTGATGTAATAGGATATGATGTGCTGCAGTTGTCTGACATTCCAGATTGATCTGCAGAAAGCAAAGATGTGCATGAAATTCAAAAACAAGAAATACACATATTTTTATCATGTTTTGCCAGTACCTCATTCCACCAACCTATTACAACTGGGAAAGTACAATACTATGTGCTAGCTCTCAACATTGTCTTACAAATACCATGCACAGATTTAACACCTACAATAAGTATGTCGTGTCAGACTTTCATTGTTGCTTATTTACACGTGGATGTGAAGATGGTTTGAGAAAAATCAGCCACTCATAAAAATGCAAAATTTGTGTGCAAGGTATGGTGACTGGCTCAGGCTATCTACTGCAGGGTTTTTTGCTTATTGCATCACACCTGTTTGTCTAAATTCTGTGACATTTCCAAAACTTCATGTTATCTGGGAATTCTCAGAAGAGATTCTAATTCTCAGAATTTGACCCTTGAAAAGTTGTACTGCCTTCAAGAACCTTGACTGCTTGTTAACAGCAGAATTCATACATACTGGGGTTTTTGTTGCTGTTTCCTAGACAACCACTCCAGGTTCCGCCAGAGCTCTTGCTTTTGTGCTCCCTGATTAAGATGTACATGCTGCCTCTGGCTGATCTTATTTGTGTGAACAGTATTAATTTTCGTAGGTGCGATATTGATTAACTTTTTATTTTCTCAAACAATATTAATTCCAGTGTTTTATAAAGGATGATAGGATTACATGAATTTTAACTTTGCTAAATTATAGCTTAAGCTCCCTAATGTGGAAGTTATTCCAGTTTTTTTGCTCATGGCAATTTCTGGTTTACACAACAGACTGATTGAATTCTACAGTGTAGTTTTTCTCAGTTTTTATGCAGACCAGCCATAATTATAACATGCTCCTCTTGTCCTGTGCATTCCTAGTGCCTGCTTTTCAGTCACTCAGCTATGGCATTTTCTGAGTTTGTCACTCAAGTTGTAACTCAAATACAAATAGCAGGGATGTGGCTCTTCCACTTTCACTACTTCTGCTACTTCCAGACCCTTGCAGAAGTTTTTCTGACAGTACAAAAGCCATCAAATCTGGCACCTTGTCTTGCCTTGGTCTCTGGTAGGTGATTAAATTTCAGCTGTGGCCAACTTTCACTCCACACAGTGTAAAATCAGTTTGGGGTGAGGGAAGGAGGGGCAGCACAGCATTCATGTGGGTCTGGGTGAACCTGACTCATGAGCTCCTCGCTTCCTGCCTGGAAACAGATCCATTACTTCACTAGCCAGATAAGCCCATACTGAAATGACTCAACAATTATAGAGAGAAACAAACCACAAAAGTGTTATCTCAAAGTTCAGGCTGAGTTTATGTGCCTTGCTCTTTAGGAAAAGTAAAAACCAAGAATGTGCTTAATGGGCTACAAAATCAGAACACCAAGGGGAGCTAAGATCTGGCCAGCAAGATGTCTCCACTTCTTTGCCTAGCAAAATTTCATTCCTTTGTCTCTCCAAGCATTTACTATGTTAAAATATTAATATACAAATTATGTTGCTTCACTAAAAATTAATTATAGATGGAGACTTTATTGGCATGAAGCTAGACTTCTTAATATAGTTACAAAATCTTACATATTGGACAATGTATATCTGATTTGTATTTCATAATACATTAAAAACTAAACACTTTAAGCCATGCTATTTCTAATATATATCTATTTTGTATTTTTGCAATATGGACTTTTTGTGAGAAGTTTGAATCTTGCTGAATTTACGCAGCGGTTGAATGCATTTATTTTACTTGCTGAAATCTCATCTCAAAATTAAACAGGCCATTTTTTTTAATATGAAAGGCAAAAAACCCCCTGTTTCATGAAGATGAAAATGCAAGAATCTCAAGAAGAAACATTATATGTGCTTTTCACCAACACTGCAAGAAATAAATAGTGGAGCTTATTTTTATAAGTCTCCACCAAGGACTAGTACTGTGTTATCTGTTTTAATAAGGTGACTTGGGGAATACAAAAAAGAGATGAAAGGTAGGTGACACTTCCTGATTTTATCTTTATGTAGTTTTTGGGGGAAAGCATCCATTTCTCCTGCTGAATGAAAGTCTGTTTGCTTCATACAGCTTACAAATGCTTTCAAGTATAACTCGCTATCTGAAAAATAGCTGAATTCACTGCCTGAATAAGTTTTTTTTAAGGGGTTTAATGCATCTTAAATTAGAAAGATTACTTCTTTAAGAATAGTGGGAAATAATGAAGTCCCAGAGTTTTACTGCTTGAATGTAATTCTGGAGCATCAGTCCTTTTGTAAATTCTGGATTAAATATGCAACAGGTTTTCTGTTACTATGCTGATTTAATATATTTTACAATATCCTTTATCGATGCCTTGTTTTCTCACATGGCTCTTTTTGGGGGAGCATTATACACAATCAGTCAGCTTTATATGTTCCAGAATTGCTCCTGATGCCTTTCTTTCACACTAAAAAGCCTCTGCAGTACATTATACCACTTTACAAATGGGAATTTCATACTATGTTCTTTATGTACATACATAAATTGCTTTCATTTGTTTATGCCAGTGGCCTCCATGCTCGAATTGTATGATTGTTGAATAAACAACTTTTCTCCCTGAATTAATTTTTTTCATGCCATTCATGTCTGCTGTCATGCAGTACAGGGTGTCTGTAACCACTCAAAGTGAGGTGTGCTTAACCTCAGAACATGTGCTGGTTCCTAAAAGCTCCTTGGAAATACCTTGGAAGTCCTTTCCACCAATGGCCTAATGAAGGAGAAATATGTTTGCACAGGTTTCACCAGTGGAAGTCTTAATGCCTTTTTTCTCAGGTTACAAAAAAAGAATAGTGAAAGTTGTTTGGTTTTATTTCCATTGTTCTAATAATTGACTATAATGAGATCTCTGATCTGCAAACAAGGGAACATCACATGAGCAACAACTGGGGCTCTTCACAGTTTTCCCACTTAACCATTTCCAGTTAAATATTCCTGGATTGTTCAAGCTTTCTCTCAGTGGTATTTCAGTTTTCATTAGGTAAAACTAGACTCCACTCCATCCATAAAGATTTGCTGTTTCCTTGAGAGTAAGAAGGAAAATTGGCATATAGGTTCATAACAAACATATTGTTAAAGAAGTGGAGTTTGAATTACCTTATTTTACGAACTTTGAGCTGTCATCTGTTCCATAACTTACTCACCCAACGTCCTTTCCCTCTTCCTTCCAAAACAATGCCTGCCCTACTGCCTATGACCAGTTGTAGTCCATGGCAGTATCCCTCCTGCTCACTGTACAGGTGTAAGCATATTTTTGAGTTCTTGCACTAACACAAAGAGAGAGCACCGTGCAAATATCTGTCTGATACCAAGCCTTCCTTTCAAAGGATACAGTAACAACAGTCTTTTCTGCTTCCTTCCAGAACAGGTATCCTTGAGATGACTTGCCAGCTGCCAGCCAGCAAGCACGTGCTGCATGCACCGCTCAGCCAGCCAGCAGGCCAGACAAATTGCTTTCCAACCTGTGTAATGCAGGTCTGAAACAGAAAAAATGTGAGCATGGTAAGTACAAACCTGTCAGGAGAGAGAGAAAAGCATCAGACAGTATCCAGTTCCAAAATGATCAATTGGCACCTGTGTTTGCCAGACATAGACAAACAAGTCTAAAACACACATGGAAATATGAAAATAAACTTTGACTTTGGGAAGCTTTTTGAACATCGGAATAAAGGTAATCAATTGCAAAGCTTTTTTTTTTTCCCCTCTTTAATTGAAAGTCCTTGTAAACCTCTAACCTACAGGCAAAAGGGAGATAATAAATAGAAAACAGAGAATTTGGAGATGAAGAGTCACAGCAGCCAAAGAGTCACCTTGGGCTGTACCTTAGACAAAGCTCCTCTGGCTGGTTTCCTTTACCTGTGGGGAGGAGCTATAGCTCAGCCCATGGATTGTGTTTCCTGGGTATTTTTCATCAGAATGTGGCATATCTAGAGAAACCAAGTCTTTCTCAATGTCTCTCAATATAAGGTACAGTTAATCTATGGTGGCATTGATCTTTTAATAACGTGTACTCCATTACAGCCTCAGCTAACCCATCTCTAATAGGAAAATTATCACAGTTTATCCCTTGTTTATAGCTAATAGAATACACTAACTTGAACTGTTCAAAGGATTATCCTTTGTTATAATGTCAAACTCAGAACCATTTACTTCACTAAAACCTAACAAAAGATGTACAGCCACAAAGAAGCAATTCTCTGTTCTCCAGTGTTCTCTGCACTGGCAAAACTTCGGAATTTGGATTTACTAAAACTGCATACTCACACAGACACACAAATCCAGTTTATCAGTTTCAGATATTCAGTTCTTTGCTATGGATATAGAAAATATATCTGTGAGGGAATCTTGTTAGTTGAATATTACACTGATAGTGGGTCAACACTGGATTTGGATGTCATTTAATATGTGCATGCTACCTGTTTTGTACTTTCTTTTCTTTCTGGGTTTATACTTTGCTAAAAATAACACTAGTATTCACTGAGGAATGTTTTTATGTATCTGCACTAAGGAGGCATCTAAATCTCATGGAAAGTAAAAGGAAAGCCTCACAGACTTCACAGCATCCCTGACCTTTCCTTCACATCTGCTCTCCTCTTCCTACGCATCCATGTACGCAGAGTCAATTGATTCACAAAGCAGGAAAACAAAGAGAGTCATACCAGTCGTTCATACTGGGTCACATCCCTGCTTTGACAAGGTACAATTTAACCTCAGACTGCACCCGATTTTCATGGGCCATGGGGAATAGTTACATAACAAAGAACAGTTGAAACATGAATAGACAAAGATTGTACAAATCAAAGCAAAGGTAAATTAT
The DNA here is from genome assembly GCA_013400975.1 of Atrichornis clamosus. NCBI lineage: Eukaryota > Metazoa > Chordata > Aves > Passeriformes > Menuridae > Atrichornis > Atrichornis clamosus. The sequence continues at coordinate 193,902 of WBMZ01009645.1, read as the reverse complement.
TAAAAGCTATTTTTAAAAAATTACTTTTCACGGTAGCTTATCTTGAACTACATACTATAAAATTACAACTTTCGCTTACCATTTATGCATCAGTTCTTATATTGTGTAGATAACTTCTTTAGTATCCTTTTACTCTAAATAATTTAAAGAATTACTCTTGAGGAAAAGCTTCAGCCTTAAGAATATATCCCAGTAGTATGGCTTTATACTTTGTAGAACTGGATCAGTGTGTGGTCACCCCTTGCACAGCCAGAGGATTCTCAGGTTTGACACTTCTCTGCAGGACACTGTTGCTATTTCTTTTTCTGAATGGTGCAATTAAGGATTTTTCAAACTACTCCTGATGGCAGCCACAGCCAAATGTACTGCATAGGATTTTTACATCTCTGAGCGCAAAACATCTGTATAATAATTGAAGACTACCTAAAAATCTAAACACATCAGATGTGCTCCCTCCTCTTTCCCTTATACAAATGCTTAAAATTCCCTCACATTCCAGCTCAGTTACATCTAAATGGAACATTACATTTCTGTTTAGCAGTATGTAAAATTAGATGATAATTCATAATGCAAAATCCAATCCCAATTTAATGTGGTGGTAATAGAAAACTGCTTTTATTCCCTTCATTACATAGACATGCTATACGCCTTTACAGTGTTACATGTGATGCAATTTTGCAGTCATAGATGAATCCAAATTCAATAGAGAATGGTAATCAGAAAGAAGACTGTTATGGTCTATGCAGTAATAAAGACTGACCTTGGTTCTTCATGAGTTTTTTATAAAACTTCTCCCCATAGAAAATATACAATGGCAGGAGGGTTCTGATATGAAATTCAGAGCCAATAAAGAGCACAGAGAAGTTGAACAATCCTTCTTCTCTGTAACAGTGTTGGACGTTATGCAGCTTGCAGACTTTTTTCCCTGTAATTTGACTCTCTTACTCATCTTATTCTATTTCAGTAAATCAAGGGATGACTCATAGAAAATCAGAATCCAGGCACAACAAAGATACCATGTAACGAGTCATTCGGTTTATAATGAGATGTTGGCAAACGTATATGTGTACATGCTGACTGCTCTCCTTAGAGCACTTAAGATTTTACTGCTGGATAATCTCATTTTACATTTATCAATTGCACTGTGACATTAGATTTTAAAGTAGGCAGGTTTTCCTATGGTAATAATGCTGTGCAGCTGACTCAAGAACAATTATTAAGGCTAAAATTTAATTAAAGATACATGCCAACTTCCCAATTTACTTGTGCTTCCTAAGAATTATTTATTACTTGCTTAAATAATGTTTTCAGTCAGATTAAATTAAAAACACCATTTCTGTCTACACTAGGCATGTTCAGAAAAAAATAACAACTGCATTTCAGTTCTGAATCCAGTATTTGACTAAGCTGGGAGAAGCACTAAATTTAAAAAATAAAAGTTGACAGAGCTCAGCTATCACCTGGCTGACATCTCCTAACTTCCACAACATGACCACAAAGCTAAAATTGGCTTGGATTTCTTTTGCTGTTTTTCGTCTGGTCCCGCGCATGTGTAACAGTGGCATTTGTGAGCAGTAACCAAGAAAGTGCATTACATCAGCATCTGGAGACACAGAGCAGTTACTGCATGGTATAAGGTAAGACTGCTCTGCTTGTGCTGTCCAGCATCATATATGTTTGTAAGATATAACAGCATTTTTATGGGCCTCATAGCACACACTAAGTGACAATTTCTCCACATGGCATTGCCCTCCAATCTGGCTGATGAGTTTACATAAATGCTAAACCCTCTCTCATTGTATGTCAGGGCCTGCAATAGAGATCTTTGTGAATGATAGCACAAGGGGTAACCTTCTGTTTTAAACTGAATGTTTCATGTACTTTCTCTCAGTTCTCCCAAATCTTATGTCAGATTTTCAAAGTACAATCCTGAACCTCTTGCAGCCAAAGAACTCCAGATTAAAGACTAAAAGCCTGTAGTCCTTGGATGCTTTAAGTAATTACTACAAGTGGATCAAACATTCAAAACCAATCTCTTGCAATCCATGAATTCATTCTGGTTTGTCCTATACTTTTCTGTTCTGCTTAGAAAATTCTTATATTGGTTTTATAAATGTACTATCTGGATACATTTCTGAATCATGTTCTTTTCTTGTCCTGTTCCCTCGAAAGAACTGATCTGTGCTGTAGCATTTTGTTTGTGGATTTGGTTTATCTTAGAAAGAGGTGTTTGTACTTTGAAGTTCTATACTTACATCGGAAACCACAGAGATTTTTTATTCTATTGTTCTGGTCTGGACTCCAAGAATTATGAGTCTCTCCTCCCTCTAGGATTTCAGGAGGAAGTGCTTAGGATCCCCTTTGCTTTTGAGCTTGTACCCCAAGCATTAATCTCATGCCCAACTCTTAGAATTGTCTTCCGCATTGCACGTAACTTATTCTCATTCCCCTCATCTTATTTTTCTAAGAGCAGGAATAAATTTCTTACATCAGTCACCAAAACACCGTGTGGTGGGTTTTGTCCAGCTTATAGACACAAATATAGCCAACTTCATACATTATCAAACATATCTATATGGGCAGAGACTCCTTTTTTTTTTTGAAAACATTATAAAACCAAGTTGAGCCAACTTCACTGCCTTCTCTGCTGGTGTGGCCTGCCCATTATACACGAAAGTGGGTCAAGGACACACTGAAGAATTACAAATCTAATCAATGTTTGAGTCAAAAAACCAGAGTACTACTGCATATAGAAGTTGTTTGACACAATAAGCTATAGTCAATACATAAACAAATAAATAAAGTGCCTAAGTGGGTAGCAGAATTGCATGCTTTAGCACAGATAGGCCATGAGTAGAGGGTGAATATCTAATTAAGAGAGAATTGCTATGGTAACCAGAGATGGTCACAGATAATTGGGTGTGAAACCCCATGAGGCTTCATGACAGAGGTGTCTGCATAGATTATCCAGCACACTTTCTGTTTCTTAAATAGAACTACATTGTCAGGCCAGACAATATTTTTCATATTTTATATGCACTCTTTTTGAGCAACCAAAACTGCAGGTCACATGAAGTCTCTGTTCCTTAAATGATATCAGACCAGTCAATGTGCAAAGACAAACTTGAAGTGAGGGTTCTCAGCCTTAGCTTATTCTTAGTTGTAGGTCAAGAACAAAGAGAGGTGTTTGACTGCGTGTTTCCTAACCCAGGTGAATGGGACAGAGAAGAAAGGTAACCCTGTGTTGGCAAGCAGAGCAACCAGGGAGAAAGAAACACTGCACCTCAGAATGGGACTGTGCACCCTGTCCAGCTCCACAGTTGTCTTGGCACTGTATTGTCTTAGTTGAAACAGTTATTGTTTAAAGTTGGTATTTTGCTATCACAATTTGTGGGAGAGCAAAGGGATAATCACAAAACCTGAACTATTCTGTGCAACTCAGACCAGTCTGATCAGAGCAGAAGGGATGCTTAAAACTCACATTCCATCAGCACAGTGACACCTGCATCAGCAACCAATTGTGATTAAACAAATTTACTTAAATTTACAGAATTTACCAACTTAAGCACCTCCTATTAGACAGTTTTGAGTGTTATCTTAGCTAATTAGATATTCATTATCTATGTAATGAATTATATATTATCTCTGTAATGAAGCCTGATGAACATTAAAGGAAAATATCATTATTTCAAATTGTTGTTCTGGCACGAGATTGCCAAGATTTGTATTTAAATCCATTCTTGGACATGTGGATATGAATGAAAGGTCAGCTCTCTGCTTTGCAAATCCCCATTTCTCTGTACCAGCTGCACTTAAAGGGCACAGAGCTACTTCAAGGCGTCCAATATGCCTCTGGTCTGGAGGAACCTGGAATTCTCAGGACATGATGGATTCAGAAATGGGTAGGATAAATAGATCCAACTTCTGCAGACTTCCACTACTGCAACTGAGAGAAGCTTTGAAACTCAGTTCTGTTGAGATCTTCTTCAGGATCTTAAATTGCCCTTCTTTAATTTACCCTATTTGGTGGTGGTTCTCAAGGTGCATTGGTGCATTGCATTTGAGTTTCTCTGTAACCAAGGAGTCAATTAACAAGGTCTGACTTAACACGTTTTTGTGTCCCTGTTATCAACAAAACAAGAACACACCTGTTCTGCATCTTTAAACGAGATAGTGTGTTATCATTAGTCTCTCTGCATATCTGAAAAGGCTGCTCATGCACTCTGAAGGTGTAATCTGTAAACACAGTAGGGCATTACAGCTGTCAGGAGTTATCTGAGAGAAAAATTATCAAAGGTAGTCAGAGCTCTCAGTCTGCCCTGATAGTGCCAATCTAGCTGTGTTCTGCTGTTTCTGCACGTCCAGATTTCCCATTAATTACATCTCAGCAGGAGTTCTGCATGCAGCAATGTGGTCAAAGACATTTTCAATCCCTAAGGAAAGGCACTATCATAGTGTCCCCTATGTCATGCAGGGAGGAGAACCCTGCCCATGCTGATTAAGTACAGCAGTTGACAGCAGATGTTATTTGTTAATTACTGACATATCCAAAGGGTCCTATGGCTTGACAGACTCAGTAACAGATACATTACCTACTTTGTTTTATCTCATTATGGAACATATGGTGGCAGTTTGATGTAGAATAATTTTTAACATTTTTTGAAATGTATTCCTACATTGAATTTCTCCCTCACTTTTTCTGTTGCTTCTTGATGGGTCAGAACATCTTTCTTCTATTTTCTTTTATTTTCCAATTACCCTGTATTTTCCAGTATAGTACAACTGCTCAGAGGTACTGATATATCTTATCTGCCAATTCACACTTTTTTTTCACTTTTAAAAAATATCAACCAGATGGTTTCCAAAAATGATAATTATATCTAATATATTGTTTGAAATTAAAGTATCACTGCAAAAATGCCTCTCATTAACTGCTTGAAACCGTACGTATCACTTTGGGTTCACAGAGTACTGTGTGTTCCATCACTGTATTAAAGAAAAACCTACTGAGAATTTGAGCTGCTTTAAGGTAAAGCTGAGTGAATAGCTAAATTGTATGCTATAAAGTATTAGTGTGTATCTAAAGCACAGATCTGAAAAGCAGATCCTTCAAACTGTTCAGCAAATGTAAAGGACATTATTTTTTTGTTTAGTTTTACAGTTAAGAAATAGACTTGTTTGTGTACATCAATGGAGACAAGATATATTTCCAATGACAGATGTCTGAGATGTTACCCACCTTGACTTGTAGCTAGAATGTTACTTAACTGTATTAAGTGATATTTCATTTTCTACTTCTCTATACACCTACCCTCCCACTTTGGAAGGCACATGGGGATCACTACTGCTGAAAATTTTCTTAGGGACAACATGGCCAACAGGACCAGGGCAGTGAAGGTCCCCCTGTCCTGGGCACTGCTGAGGCCACACCTCGAATGCTGTTTTCAGTTCCAGGCCCCTGATGACAAGAACTGGACATGGAGGTGCTGGAAAGTGTCCAGAGAAGGGAACGGAGCTGGGGAAGGGTCTGGAGCACGAGTCCTGTGAGGAGCAGCTGAGGGAGCGGGAGGGGCTCAGCCTGGAGAAAAGGAGGCTCGGGGGGACCTTCTCACTCCCCACAACTCCCTGAAGGAGTTTGTAGCCAGGTGGGGCTCAGTCTCCCAAGTCACAAGCAACAGAACGAGGGGAAATGGCTCAAGTTGCGCCAAGGGAAATTTAGATTAGATATTGGGAATAATTTTGTCACCAAAAGGGTTATCAAACCTCAGCACAGGCTGCCCAGGGAAGGGGTGGAGTCCCCATCTCTGGCAGGATTTCAAAGATGTGTAGATGTGGCCCTTGAGGACATGGGTTAGTGGTGGGCTTGGCAGTGCTGGGGAAGAGTTGGATTTGAACACCTTAGAGAGCTTTTCCAACCTCAATGATTCAATGATTCTAGATAAAATTGGGAATGTTAATAATTTCCTACTAGAAATTGAAACGTAGAAACTATCAGTGTAATTGACAAATGTGCAAGCAACTTACTCAATGGATGAATTAGCACTTGAAAAAACAGGAAATAAAATGAAGAAAAAGCAACATACTTATAAAAATTAGGTATTTAAAATTAGTATTAACCTGATTAAATATTTTCTTGCTGTATTCACTTAACCTGTAAATATTTTTCACAGATTGAAGCTATGTAATAGCAATATGGAATCTATTTTAAATAGCAATAATTCGCAGAGAAAGGGCTTGTTTTTGACAGCTCTGGCAGATGTTACTTGGAATCATTAAAAACATGCTTTTGTCATGCAAAGTTTCACAGAATCACAGAATATTCTGAGTTGGAAGAGACCCACAAGGATCATTGAGTTCAGCTCTTAAGTGAATGGTCCATACAGGGATCAAAGCCACGGAAGTTGGTAACGTAGAACTCACGCTGAGTAAAACAAGCCCTTAATGTACCTCGGCTGTTTCTGAACAACATGTAGCACCAGGAATAAAACTAATTATGAAAATATTCTTAATAGGAAAATGAAGTAAAGGCCAGAACTGAAGCACTATGCAAGGATGAATTTGTCAGATATACTAATTCTAGAAAATCGGCAAAGGGCAGGTCTTAGTGAAAAACCAGAGACTCCAAAAATATCACAAGCTCAACACAAGCAGGTTAAGAGTGAATGTCCAAACGTAGAAAGAGCATTTAAAGCTTCCCACGGAATGACCAAGCCCAAGCCACCACAGGCCTGGTATTTGGATCAAAGTGCAGGTGCAGAGGCTCACCCAGAGCACAACAGTTTGCTCAGCACAAAGCTCTGAAGGCAGGACATGCAGTTAATGAGGTGCCCACATCATTGAAACAATTAAAAGCTGCATATGAGTAAGGCTATAAGATCACATTATAAATAAAGACAAACTTATTTAGCAATGACAAATGCATTGTACCGTAATATGCACTTGCTGAGCATCTTTACTGGGAAATTAAGAAACATTGAAAATGGCACAGATATTGCTGAATTGGAAATAAAAAGAAAGTTATGATTATGGTACTCAGAAACCTCACATGATAAAAGCCTGCTGTTCCAATGCAGGTCAAAAAATGGCAAGAATAATTCCGAAAATAAGCATGCCAAACACATACAGTCTGCATTATAATTTTCTAGAACAAAATCAAGCACAACTTGCAATATATCAAAATGTCAGCTATCTCTTTTAATTTTGGGAATACAGTAAGTTCACTCACAATACTTAAAAGGTCATTTAGAAAGACTGAAATACAGTAGCAAAAATCTTACTCTAAACATTATTTTAAAAATATCTTTGCTCTTTCTTCTGACAGATCGTTTGCACAAAACTCTTTCCTTATTTCCTCAAAATTTCTGGGGAAATTAAAAACAAAAAAAACCCAACAGTAAATCCTACACAGGTCCTTTCCTGAAAAGAAAAGCTTTAAACTCTGTGGGCCCATTTAGAAATGCCAAGCTGTTACAATTCCCCAAATGCAATCTGAAGCTTTGCCTGGATTCACAGAAAAATGATCCCTTTAAATGATCTTGTTCTTCCCGGGATCTTAAAAGTGGCAATTAAGCAGCAGCATCTCAGCAGCTGGACAAGGCAGTGGGATACAGCACATGAGGGTTACAGCACGAACCCTATTCTTTCCAGCCTTCTCCAGCATAGGGTTTGGAATCTGGTTGTCTTTCCCCAAAGATCAGATTTTACTCTTCCCATGCAGTTCAAAGGCTTGGATGTGCTGCTAAGACCAGGAAATAAAGCTCAAGTGGCCAAGAAACACCCACTCAGAACAGACACTTGTTCTGCAGGGTTGGAACTCTACACCTGGCAGGGAGATCCTGAGTCCATACGGTCCCAAGACAAGTCCCCATTACAGCCTGGGATGTAGTACCTCACACAGAAAAGGAAAAAAATAACCAATGCTGGAAACTATTAATTTAAACTTTATCAGCATAATTTTGCTTTAAGATCTTAAATAATTGAGACATGAAAAGCTTATACTCTGTAACTATTAGTAGCTGGTATCAGTACTGGAATTACTCAGAAAGCCTCATGCACATTTGCTCAGAAACAACAAAATCCTAAGGACTGCCAAGACAAATTAAATTAAAAGTTCTGTCATCTTACTCCTGTAATGATACCTAACCTGCCACAGGTTTTAAAAGATGCAGATAAACATCGCTGTGAATTTTACAATAAGTGTCTGTCTTTTTTTAACATGAACAGTTCAACTAATTAGATCTCTCTATAATGGCAGTGGTTTGAAAAATTTTAATTGAATTAATCAGCAGATTATTCTGTGAGTATGAGGGAACTACTAACACTTTATTTTTGTTAAATTACAGCTTTGTCTGGTGAAAATTGATTAAATGCACATGATGCTTCCATTTTAAAACTCCCCTTTTCACATGGTATGGAAGCATCCAGTTATGAACTGGATATGAAGGTGTCAGTCTGAATAGCCAAATGTGTCATATCTCAGTAAGAGGAAATAAAACATTCATATGTGGTCTCTGAGTGTAAGAAAGCCAATTATATTACAAAATAATATAAGGATGTTGAATCAATCTTAGCAAGAAAACACAGTTACCATTCAAGGATTTTTTTAGGGTCTTTTCCTGAAAGATTCTGGCTTGCAGCATGGAAAGTGGCTCGCTGTGCAAAGGCAGAAACAGTGGAGAAGAGGCACTCCCTGCTCTGCCCCACAATGAAAACAAAGGGAAGTTTTCCTCCTAACTTTTTCCAAGTGAACACAGTGCTCATACAAGTCCCTGCTCCTCCTCTGCTGATCAGCCTGTTCGTGGATCACAGACCTTCAGACAGCTAAAACACCTTTGGAAATCTTGCTTTTGAACAAAGGCAGTAAAATTGGAGGGAAAGTGAAACTTCCAGAGCAAATCAGCATCAGAGACATGAGCAGAGTGCAGACTCAGTCTCTGATCTGTCCCGGAACACCACTTACCCTGGAGTTGGATGTAATGCCATTTACGTCCTAGGAAAAGCCACGTAACATCTGTACAGATTTTTAGGAATGGAAACATGCAAGAAAAAACCTGCCTGGCCTTGTTTGCCTTCCTGTTTGTGTGATTTATCTAACGTGATTATAAACTGAAATGTTCAAGATGGCTTTCAATAAATACTACTTCTCATACGAAGAAATAATAAGATTTTAACAAATTAAAGTCTGTTATGTACATACATCATTCTAGAAACACATTGGAAAAATGAACATAAATCAAAGAAGCAATTACAAAACAGCTGAATAGGACAAATAGAGTGTATAAATTCTCTACTTCAAAGAAAAGAGGTTATTTTTTATTTTCTTCTTGGTAAAGTAGCATGTATTAACCGGATTACAATAAAATTATCATAGGATATTAAAAAAAAAAACAAGAAGAAAGTATTTAGAAAATTTTATATATACACATTTGCTTAAAAATTCTATAATGTAAACATTAGCATAACAAGTTAAAATAATATTACAGTTTATTAATACTTATGTGAATACTGTACAAATATATGCTGAATTAATAATATCTTTTCTACAGTTTCATAGCAACAACAACAAAAAATCCTCCCCCCAAAGTCAAAAGGGAAATTCAGCTTTTTCAGTTGCCAACAGGTTTGGTCCCACATCCAAGACACTTAGTTCTTTATCTCAGTGATAACTCAAAAGGAAAGCACAACCTTTCAGAACTGTATTTTCAACCACATATGATTTTTAGTTGATTATTGATTATGAGTATGATTAATACTCAAAACCCCACTTATCACAGCTTAACTACTGTCATAGTGTGGAGACAATTTCTGAAATGTTGTTAAAGGAACTGATTCCCCTAAATGGAAATGCAAAAAATTTTGGTTTGATGCAATAAGAAACAATTTTTTTTTTTTTAAGTCTGGTTATTTGCAACAATTTGTAAATCTGGAAAATTCATTCCTCTCGAAACATTTCAGTGCTATTGTCCAGAATAAATTCATGTCATTATGAACCAAAAACTAAGCCATTATTATTGATTAGAAGTATGCTCTTGTTATTTTTGTAAAAGAAATTTATAAATAATCTAAGTTCTCTATACAGTTAGTGCAGATTAAAAAATAAATGAAATGCACAGTGTTACACCACTGTGTAGAACAAGTGGTTTATCTTCCATTCAGTATGTGAAACACAAACAGGTTAATGGGTAATTTTAAACATATTTTATATTTCATATAGATATTTTCCTATAGTAAAATGTTTCTTTGAATACAAAAGACTATGAAACTACTGAATTCACAAAATGATAATCAAGTTACTATTCCATGTGGTGCAGGGTGCTTACTGAAACACCCTAATTTACAGAAAGCAAAGGAGAGAAATTCTTTACTTTCTTGAATTCTTTAATCACTTTTCCAGAAGCGACTCAAGATCCAATACTGAAGCATTATTATTGTTGCCAAGGAGAAAATTGTGTTTTCATGTGGAACAGATTTCTTTTTATATATCCTAGAGTTCCAGCTGGAGGAGTCCAGTGCTGGTTCCAAGATTTGCAAGGGCATATAGCAGCAGGATTTAGTCAAAAAGGTGGGTTTTTTCTTTTAAGCAGGTGTTCCACAGGTCTCTCATAGTAATTTCAAGCAGGTAACTGTATTTTTATCCACGGGTATATATTGGCTGTCCTCAGAATTTCAAGACATTAGATGGAAGATGTTTTGGGGTGGGGGCTTGAATCTTTGACATGGCATCAAACTTCAAGCAGAACTGAGATCCCTGCATTCTCTGAAGGAAAAAGAATGCCATCAATTTCAGAAAGCACCAATTACTGATTCTGGTAACAAAATACCAGGTCCTTAAACCATTATGTCCTGACAGAAGCATCATTAGTTCACTGGGGGTTTACCAAGTCTCATTTATTATTAACTGACTGCTCTGAGTCAGTCAACCCCATTTGTTAGTAGGTTCTTATTAATTAATATGACAGCTACCATGTAGATATTGTTCTATACAATAAAACATGACTGTTACAAAAAAAAAGCACCTTAGCAACAGGTCACGATTTTGAGCCAGCAATCTTTAATACCATTATGTTCTTTCTCTAAATACTTGTATTAATTCAATCACAATGGTTTGTGACTTGCAGTAGATTCTGTAAGGTAGCATAATTTGATTACAACTATCACATCAACAATATATTCTTGGCTTTGAAATTATTATCTTCCTAAGAATATGTGACTTAATGGACATATCAATTTAAGCTTTTGTAACTATGTCAATACCCTGCCTCCTATAAACCTTGGAAATTTATTATTATTATTATTGAGAACTTTGATTTAATTTGCAAAAGCCAAGTCAACACACTGCATTCTCTGTAATGAATGAGAGAATCTCTAAATAAATGAGATTCTGAAAAACCACAGTCAATCTGTGAATACTGAAGGACACATCTGCAAAAGCTGGAAGAGCTTTGCCTGCTCTGTGTTTCTTAGGAAAGTGTTCATTGTGCATGTGACTGAACAACAGCATTACAGTAAAAGTTGTGCCACTTCTTTACAGTTCATTTTGAAGAGTCACTAAAGGGTCCAGATGAGAAGCCTTGGAGTCTAAAGATAAAGCAGGAATGAAATGCAAACGATACCACAAATTGCTCCAGGCTGGCTCGTACCAGCCCACAGCCCGGGGCTTGCAGCAACAAATCCAGAGCCCAGCCTGTCCCAAGTCCTGTGTCCTGGGATTGCAGCACTGGTCAACAGCCCAGCAGGAACAGTCAGTAAGGAATTTATTAATAATTCATTAGTAATGAACCAAATAACTCATTGTGAGCTGCCCACTGAGCACAGACAGGGGTTTAAGAGCTATGAGTCAGTGCCAAAGGAAGTTAGAGCTGTACAAAAATTGTAACTTGGCATGGAGTTGGGTGAACAGGATAAACTGATAAAATCAGTCCATTGACAGAATCATTGTTACACTCACAGATATTTTATAAGAATAGTGGGATTCTTAACCAAGAGGTCAACCTTCTTCAAGAGACTTTGCTGATTCTGGTGAATAAACAGAAGTGGGATTTGTAACAGATACACAGGATTCTAAGACAGGACCTTTCAGAATGTCTTGAGGTGCTAAAAATTTGGGCATTCGTGTCACCAGGCATCTACTTGCACTCATGGAAGTACCTCAGTGATCTTCCAAATAACCAGGGGTATAAAGTGGGAACACTACCTTGTGAAGAAAGGCTTTCATTTGATTATTTTCTGGGATTTTAGAGAAACCACAGCTGAGCAGCTGAGCTTTTAAATGGATTAGTAATGCACCCATTATGGTATCTTGTATCACCAAGTGAACATTGTTTGCAGACTGTAATCTTAGAGGCTGATACACAATTCAGCTAAAGTTAACAAAGAGCAATTTGTACACGGTAAACAAGTTTAGTATTTTTATGTGATCTACACACATACATTAAAAACTACAAGAAGCAAGATAATCAGGAATGAAATAATTTTAAGAGCCAAATGCAGTTACAAAAAATTCCTTTTAAAGAACTAAAAAGAAATTCAATCTGCACTAAATGAAATTTCTTACCATTTGCAACTTTCTGAATAAGAAGTACTTGAATCTGGGAATTATTTATTGAAAATGAATAGAGCTTCATGTGACAGATACATCACAAAGGTTTCCACACAGTGTTTTCTTTCAGATTTACTTGCAATTCAGTGTTATGTGAAATATTTCTACTAACCAAGTCTCCACTTTCTGAAAAATGAATTAGAATTGTTTCAGAGTGGGACCATCATAGCTACTTTTCTTTCCAACAAAGACAAATTAAACCATCAGCAGTGCATCAGACTGCAGAGTTTGGAGAAGCTACTTAACTGCCAATCTACTCACTTTCCCTTTTTCTTAAATAAGTGTCCTGCTGTAACTAACACAAAACAAGTGAACAGAAAAGTAATTCATCTGTTAATGAACACACACCAGCAAACTCCCAGGCTGGCCTTTGGGCTTTTCTATTTATCTGTTTGGTAACCGAGATCTCTCACTGACTGAGCAATATTGTTTCATTTCTGTGACATGATTTTACTTCATGGTTTTTCACCTACTGAAATCTCTGACCTGAAGAGTGAATTCCACTCCTCTGCCACATTTTGCTGTTCAGTGCAATCTAAAAGCTCCATATTTCAGTGGTGGGAATCCAGCACGTGGGGCTCATACTCAGGCACCAGCCCCTGGGGCTACTCCCTGTGTGTAACAAACCCCTCCTCACTCGAGAGGTGCCACTGACAGTGACTGGACCACTCACCTGCCCGGACAACACTCACTGGCCACAGGTTTGCAGAACACAAGTTCCAGTTTGCTGGAACTTTAGTAAAGCACTGAGATACAAAGTCTGTTATTAATCATCAGCTTGGGTTTTTTTTCTGGAGAATAATACAAGATGTGAAAATGTAATATAATGAACGGATAATACAGGGACAAGATACATCAATTTAAGTAGCATTATCCAAAAAAACTTCTGAGAAGATGTTCTTACATAAAGAAAAACCAGAATACAGTTGATAGAAAATTTGAACATACACTGCTTCAACTTAATGAAGAGAAGAAGATAGCTAAAACATAATTAACTGCCTACGGCAGTGCAGCTAATGGATACTGAACTGGATTCCAGTTAATCCATGTCAGGACTTCCATCACTTGTAATAATTCTTGTCAATTTTTTAGTTACTCTTACAGTAGTAGCATCACAAATTACTTTTCAATAAGAGGTGATGGGTAACAGGCACTTTCCATTACAGGCAATTTTTAGGTATCACCATGTGAAGGGTTTTACAGAATCAGATTAAGAATTCCACCCTGCCTTGTTAATGATGGACTGTTCTGTAACGTAAGCAGCAAATTAAAAACAAAATATAACCCAAGACTGGAAAGCACTATTTTGTACCACACTAATTTTGTGTATCCTTGTGGTGGTTTGTAGAAATTGAATAATATTGCACCTGCCTTACAGCAAGACCGAAATTTCACTAAAAAATTATTACATTCTCTGATTTTAAAGAATTACTTCCCACAAATGAATGCTATTGAGAATATCTAACTAGAAATGTACAAAAGCTGTTTTTCTACCTGTAATGTTTTCTCATCATCTACATTGTCAAGTTTTTTTAAAAACCTTTGTGTGTCAGAGGTTTACAATAAAAAAACCAAAACAACCCAGTCTTTCTATTTACAAAAGGTAATAAATTAGTGAGGTTCTTTTAAGCACATCCTTCTGACATATTAAGTAGTGATAATCATAACTGTTCTTTTAAGGAAATAAAAATTTGTCTTGACATGACACCCATGTCTCTCTGGAACAGAAAAATGTACATGTAAAAAGGGACAACATAATACAAACAAGGAATTCATTGTGACAGGAGGACTTCAGAGGAACACAGGAGAATTTGTGCAGTGCAGCTTTACAAAACAAAGGAAGTGCCGATCAGTTTGCTGAGCTCTTGTGAAGAGCCCTCTATTCTTTTGAGAAAGTGATTACTGCCTTCCAAAGTAGTTAATCAGGATATGACCCTTGGTAATGAATGTCTCTTTTCAGGATTTAAGTTGATGCAGCTGTAGTCTCTTCAGGAGCTTAAATTATAAATATAGGCAAGGAAGGAATCAGAGAACAACTGGAAGTACGTGCTGCCCACAGTGCCCCTTAAGGAAGAGGGTCAGAGATCACCACTCTGGGGCTCCAGGCTCCGTGGCTCCCTTGGATGGCTGCGGGACAGTTTGGGGAAGCGGGTGGTCACTCTCGAGCGACTGCTTTTGCTCACTGCTTCTCCAGAGGGTGGAATATCACTAGGGAGACAAAAAATAAAGACACAAGTAGCTAATTTATGTTCTATGTAAATTGTTGCGTAGTTATTTCCAACATGAAAAAAGCAGATGTTATGAGAGTCTGGCACATGACTGTGGAGTACAGCACACATCTTCAACATCACGGAACTGCATTCTTTCTACTGGTATCTCAAGGGTGAATTACAAAACGGGCTCTCTCAGAAACGAGAACTAGTAGAACTTTTATTACTTTATGGAAGACTGCAAGTTACAGGATAAAAGCATATCTCTATGAGTTGCAGTTCAGAAATGGTGGGAAAAGCATTCTGAAGTGATAAAAGTACAAGCAAAATAGACAAGAGCTTGGATGATACTCATTTAACAATCCTCTAATTATGGATGGATGTATCATTACATGATGAAGTACATTAGTAATACATCCCTGAATTCGTAGTCTCTTCTGACCCACAACAGACTACAGCTCACATGAATGAGCCTTTTGGAAAAGACTCTGAGAAGAAGTACATTAAGTCCAAAAACAAGCAGTAACAGAAAATTCCAGCTTACCTAGGTGATATTCAGGCTATAGACTCCTCGGAAAACTACAGTATAAAGGGATAGCATTGTACTTTTGCCATTCTTTTACAGGACTCCACATGGATTTTAATTAAACTGCTTACATATAGATCAATAAATAAAACTAAGTTTTGCATTTAGCAACTCAACTAAGCAATAAAATTACACAGAGTACAAAGCCAAGTTTATTTTCGTAAGTTAGACACACCAATCTTACAATACCTATCTTCAGAGTGTGAAGTCCAAAAGAGAGAAATTGTTCATCTGCAGTTCTGGTCATATTAAACAAATTTTAAAACAAGCTCTGAATCTCTCTGTGCAGTTCCCTTCTTCCTGCAGACACAGATCAAACATTCCTGCCAGAGCCACAGGCACACAGGGCTTCACTGAGGTGTTTTGAGCACCACATGGGAGGGATGTTAGCAAAGCAAAAGCCTTTAACAAGTCCTGGGACTGAGTGGAAAATTCACTTGCAGGCAGCAGAGCACTTCTGCAAGAAAGGGCAGCTGTCTCACGGGCGGCCATCAGTAACTACTTTGTAACTGCAGTGCACACAGGGCTGCTCCCACAAAAGTAAGGGAAAAAAACCAATATGGAGAAGTTATGTTCAATTCAGATGCTAAACATTAACAGAAAATAAAGTTTTTTGTTGGTTTAATGGCAGAGTATTTAACTGGTCTAAATTTCTAAGCAGAAAACTCTAAAATAGCTTTAGTTAAAATAATACAGGATTTTCTTACATCAAGATTCACCACACTCCTATTATAATATTTAGTCTTCCAAGGTAACTAAGAAGTCCTTTGCGTAAAAAAATGCATCAAATACCTGTGCCATACATCCTCCTCTTCTTCAATAACTGAATTAAAAAGTTAGAACTTTAATTCCTTCTTTTTCTTGTTACTAAAATAAAAAGTCTAAAAATTAATTTAGCATATGTTATCAATTCTTGGTAGCCAAGAATAATTGGACCTCCAAGCATAGCCCTATGATTTCTCATTCTGAAACTCAGCAGTGCTATCTAAGTTTCTGTAGAGAATTCTGATCATGTGAATCCAATTTCAGCTGTGCTCATTAGCATGGATTTCTTTTAGTAACATGAATATTATTACTCATAATTTTTATACTATTTATAAAATTGAGCAATGCAGTGTTGATACTGTAATGCTTGTAAAACAGAGCATGTGATATTGGCTTCAGAGGGTTGTGATTTCGTGTTAAGATATGTATTTTTCAGAACGTGTAAACATAAAATAATCTAAATATCAAATACACAAGAGAATAAAATTAAATGTTCACCTCACTGGGCTTTGCTCAATCTAAAATAGGTTGATTCACCAGCAGGATGGCCACTGCTGACAGAGCTTTAGCTGTCTGAGGCAGCCAGAGCCCCGTTACGGGCACAAGGCACTTCACCTGGCAGAAGAGAGCACGAGTTACGTGCAATTACTGTAATTTGGTGATTGCTTTATGGAAAGCACATTTTAATCCACAAGCTCCTCCTGCTGGCATGTCCCCAAAACGACATCAGGGCCAGCCCAAGGGAGCAATGCTATTCAAAGGGAAAGGGGCAAAAGGGGCGGAAGGAGTTCCCCTAAAATGAAGAGAGATGAATTAATATCAATATGCCCTACTGGGCACGGCTGAGGTAATCAGGTCATTTAGGGTAATTACATGAACACCAATGTCTTCTGTGAACGAAGGACAGTAATTGCAAGTAATTCTGCTAATTTAAATGATGCTACTCCACATCATGATATATCTAATAACTAAATTAGAGGTTAATTTATCTTAAATGTCTCAGCTAATTTTTATAATGACAATCTAAGACAAATCATTATCTTATGTAGGTTTGCAGAAGTCAGTGTATATCTGAGGAATTAGATCTTCTTGCATCCAGCATGAAATAGAAAACAAGCTGAAATTGAATTCATCAACTTCCAGGAAAACAGATGTTCTACAGGGAAAAATGCTTCAAGCATTAAAAAAGAGTCATAAACTTAAAAGTCTTTCAGCCCCTTTCCATCCTCCCTTTTTCAAAACCTGATGGGAAAACCAGCCATCTCACTTGTCTGTTTCAGCTCTGGGTTTTTTACGAAAATGACCAACCACCCCCAAAACACATGGTAATCAAGCAGGAGGGAAAGATTCATCTCCCATCTCTTCTGTCTCCTGTAACTAGATTTAATAATTTACTTCTGGTCCTGACGTCAAATGATACCTATAAACTCTCTGGCACTAAACAAGACACCTTTCTAAATGTACTGACAGTTCAATAGGTCAAATATTCCATGAACTCTTCAGCAGATATATGAAGACCTTAAAATGATCCTGTCCGTATTTCCGGCAAATGCAGGAGAAGATGAAATTGAGAGAAATCTATTTCTGCCCCCGTGTTTGGGATGGAGGAGGAAGGAATAAGCCATTACCTACAATGTCTGCAAATCCTCTCATTTGTCACGTTCAGTGAAAACCGTCCCTGGGTTACCTGGGGGGAGCTGAGTTAGGATTCACCTATAGCTGCTTGTTTTACTCAGATTAAAATACAAATTTAAAGTACATAAATCTAAGCCAGGGAGCAGCTGTGCTACAATAACTCTCCTGGTCCCTGAGGTAAGCACTTACTCTTTAAGCCCACACCTGTCCCAGCCACACCTGTGCAGCGTTAATACAACATTCTGCTTTCCATTCTATTGCCTTCTGAGCCACTGGAGCCTCAACAGGGTCAAATTTTCTAGGCTGAGTCAGGCAGGCAGACGGAGGCATTGCCCTGTTCAGCAGTGGAATGTCTCTGTATTAAAGGCTCGAGTTCTTTTCTACATTCTCACCTTGGCCCATTCTGAAGAAAAAAGCAACCTGCTGAGGCAATCAATTCCTACTTCCCATCGGGTCATTGTTTAGCTTTTAAGCATTCCTGATTGATCTGCCCAGCGTTTGTTTGGCAAACGATTCAGTTTCATTGATTTTGTCTTGGTGTCAAGTTCTGCCTGAGGTGCATCTATAGAAAACAGCTTAAAATAACCGGTCGTTTTCATCAGCTGCTGGTTTATTCATACCTTTGATTTATTGCTCTCCCTGTACCCAAATGTAAACTGCATTTTGTGGGGTTTTCTTTACATACTCAGCATATGGAATTGCAGTATTCTCTTGGCTGATGTTCTGAGCATTTACATGAAGAAATTTATTTCCCATCTCATTGCCTATTCTTCAGGATAAAATTAGAGAGAAGTTTCTGATAAAAATAGTATAACATGTCTGCAATTGGAAGTACTTTTGTATCAGCCAGAGATCAGAGAACAGAAGTAATAAGCACATCCTGGGAGTGTAGCAAAGCTCAGGATCAGGCATTTCATATATCTATCTATAGATGTATCTCACATGTAATTCCATCTCTGGAGACATTCATAATTCTAGTTTTGCTTGAGTTATATTAAACACTCCTCATGAAAAAAGGCATTCACTGGCAGATAAATTTGGTGATTTCTGCCAGCTTCTTGTCTTATTAATTCTTTGTTAGTCATTATAATAATCTAATTCTGGTTGTAACCTCAACATTTAATGTGGTGCTCAGGCAGGCAGCTTCCTCAGAAAGGTACTACTACACAATGCCTAGACTGTATCAGGAGACCCTTACTAGACCACTGAGAACTTGTCAATAGAACATATCTCAGCACCTTCTCCCAATTAAAATCAGATAAAACATCTGTTTAGGGATATTATTAACTAAGATTCTGAATTTACCAAATCATTTCACATACTGTAGTAATTCCTGCTTTGCAGTCAACTGGGTAAAATCCTTGTTTCCAGTTGCTGAAGTGTAAAAATAATTGGAGACACATTTCCTGTCACTGTTCCCAATTTTGTCAAAATTAAATATAATTACTAATGAGAAACTGTGATCTCCATTTATTAATATAAATGTCTGAGTTCGGATGTTTAAATAGTTATTAATAAAAGAGATGGAGAATCCCTCTATAGTACACTTCAACTTTGAAAATTCTGAAGACGCTATTAGAGCAAAGTTGACAGGTTACAAACTGAATAATCATTTCCCATCAAGATTAGATCTGAAATGAAATTTCAAGCAATGAAAGCATTAATTCTAATATTCTGTCCAACCACTTGGTTAATGTACAGCTCCTGCTATTCTAGAAGGATTCTACACACACACTTCCACACTCATGATGTATTTGATCTCTTCCTGCTGTGAAATCAGGACACATAATTGTGCTTCCATTTGTTATAACTCAAACTACCCTTACATTCACATGCTAGGATTCAGTTTCCATACCAGAACAAAGGCTTTCTTCATCAACATCTGCACTGATACTTGAATTTTTCTGTAAACCGTGACACTGTACATAACTCTGATGATACAATCTTTTTTTCCCTGCTAATTTCACTTTGAGGGTGGCAAAACAGGATGGGTACTGTATCCATCAGTTATATAAATGAATAATGGCTAAGTTTCATTTTGGCAATTAAGTGCACTCTTTTATTCAGAAAATGCTCAGGTGCATACTCCTGCCTTACTTTACCACGCTGTACTTTTAGCCTTCAGCACCACCCAATTCAGCTTCATTGGAAAGGCAGCACAGTTCCCAGTCTCCTGTTCTGGAAATCTGCCACCTGTTTTCCCATGTGCTCGGGAGCAAAGAGCTCCCGCTGCTTCAGCTCTGAGCTGGGGCAATGGCCCTGGTGGGCTGAGTTGGCTGCCGAGTCCCTGCTGAGAGCTTCTGTCCCCTCCATGCTCCCTGACTCTTCTTTGCTCCAAATTCAGCCAGGCAAGAATATTTGCCCCAAAGCACTGGCATGTACAGCTTTCAGTGCAGTTTAAACAGTCTCCAAGGGAATAATGCAACTTGGCTCTCTTTGCTTGGAGTCAGCCAGTAAACTGCCCATCATAAAAAATAACCTCCACGAACAACAACCATCGTTATTTTATTCTTAAGAACAAACCCCTTCTTTTAAAACTACCATAGAAGCAAATGGAATGATAAAGTTGTGATCAAAACATGGTGTTTTGATCTTCCAAGGAAGTGCTTGAGTTTTAATTGCTCCATCAAGTTAAGAAGTATCAGCTGCTTCTCTCAAGCATCTTCCTTTCTCATGAAGATTACAGTATGATATTAACATGTGCAAAAGGCAGGAGAGAGCTGACGTGACCATACTCAGGGACAGGTCCAGATTTGAATCAATATCACATTAAAAATAATGGCTCTGAATATTAAAAAATGAACAAAATTAAAAACTGCTCCTAGAATCATATAGAAATCATAACTTTTCTGGAAAATATGGTGGCAATGATAAAGTGAAGAACAGTGCTTTAAAGCAATCACTCTTTCTGGTTTTTATTGTTTAAATACTAAGGGCATGTTATTGCACTTCAACCATAAGTCTGATACTAATAGTGATCCATAACCAAAAACCTCAAAAATAAAGGCCATAATTTCAACCCCTGTGAACTTTTAAACTGTTCTTCATTTTAGCCCATTATTTTTAGCTTCCCTGAGATAAGAAATTCCCACAGAGTTGGATAAGCCCATAAAAAACAGTGCATCTGCACCTGGCAACATAATCACACAGAGAAGGATGAGGCTTGGCATAGTGGAATTAGATCTGTACTCTCTAAACAAACAAAAGTAATCAGGATGGGAAAATATGTAAATAAATGAGTACCGTCAACAGAATAACAAGGGAAATGCTGACTTTGTTCTTGGTAATGAAGACAGGGACCAATGTTTACATTTAATCCCAGACAGAAAAGCAAGCTCATGGAAGAATGACATTGCCTGGTAAATGGCTAAGGGAGCCATCTTGGGGTGCAACAATCTTGATGGATTAGACAGAAACTAAACAAGCATCAGGCTGGCCAGCAAAAGGATGACCACAGTAATCAGCAACCAAAATCACATTTTCTGTTCAGTCATATTTTAATTATTTTCTCTGTAAAAAAGAAAATGTTCATAGTCAATACAGCTCAACCTTTTTTTCATTATGCCTCCAAATTAGGTTAACAGGCAGCAAAATTTGCTACTGACTCCAGTGGGAGTTAAATGCACAGTGCATTGCTGGCGAGGAACTCCTGAAATTTGGAGTCAGCTCTCCAGGTATCATCAGATTCAGAGACTTTAAAAAGTGTATCATCTTGGTCCCTCTGTAATGCAGAACTTTGCAATGAGTTCAAAATAAAAACTAATCAAGTTTGCAATAAGCCTGTTCCTTGCCAGAATATTGGAAAAGATCAGTTTAGGACATCAGTGATCAGCTGGGACTCTCCCATTGCTGGCACCACTGCAGTGTAGCTGGAGTGGCATTCCTGGCACCTGGGAGCTGCTGAACCTTCTCAGTTCTCAGCTACTGGAGAAGTCTGTAAATGGCTGCTGCTGCCCAAAGAATCTGCTTCTGGAGTCCAGCAGAGTTTTATCCCATAAGGAAGTGACAGGATCACAAGACAGGCACTTTCATCTTTTGCCTATGAAATCCCCTTCTTGTTTGAGTTTTGAGGCTTTTGGTCACATGAAGATACTGCTGTTAGGAAGAACAGTCAACTTTGATAGAGGACATTTCGTGGTTCTGAGTAAATTCTGA
This sequence comes from Atrichornis clamosus, assembly GCA_013400975.1. Taxonomy (NCBI): domain Eukaryota; kingdom Metazoa; phylum Chordata; class Aves; order Passeriformes; family Menuridae; genus Atrichornis; species Atrichornis clamosus. The sequence goes on along the minus strand of WBMZ01009645.1, from coordinate 171,953 downwards.
ACTAACTGGCAGCAGAAGCTGCTGAGAGATCCCTCCCCTGGTTTAGAGGCAGATCAGTGAGGCCCCTGTGCAAAGTCAGCCTCACACAGTACAGTACCAAGGCCATGAGAGGATGCACAACCCCATCCTTGTTAGGGCAGTTCTGCTTTGCCAGCAGGAGAACAGCCTGGCAGACTCCGGGTGCAGTGTGTGCCTGCAGCTCCCCTGCAGAGCTCTGTGCCGGCCTGAAGAGCAGCGAGGGGAGGCTGGCTGTGCACGGGTGACACACAACGGGACTGCAGGGACAGCTCACACATCAAGCCTTTACATCGTATCCACACAGCTGCCCTGTGCTTAGAAACGCCGGGCACTGGGTTTTCTTGGAGTCTTCAGGATTAGACGCATTTTGACTCAGCTCCAGCACTAAGAGTAAAAATATGATAAAATATTCAGTCTGCCCGACCGTGCAAACCAACCCCATTTTCCTTCCCTTTGGTCATACCTGGCTATTCTCTATAGCTGGTGCTTTAGAGATTTATCTTTTTTAATATGTAGGAGTCTTCTACTGAGAGATTTCTAACAGAGTCAGACATTTAGAGCTGTTCAGTGTATATATGTTTTACAGATGTACCAATTTAAGACTAATAAAATAAATATTTTATAAAGAATGAATCTATGAGTTCTCAAAGAATAAAATTTGAGAAGCAAGATTTCAGAGGTCAGATAGACATGGAATAGTAAGAACCAGGCTCTGCTGTTTGCAAAACACAGATTTCTAACTTTCACAGTGAACACCAATCCCTGCAGACCCATAGATTAGCTGGTCTCTTCTTAACACATGAGTTTTCCTAAACTCTTAAGTGTAATTGTGTTACATTTCTAAAATCTTGATCTGAAAATAAACCTTCATACTGCTATTGGTATTGTCAGGCTCAGTGGTACTGTGCAATTAGTATGTGAAGATTTGAACAAAAATGACTCTGGTCTGCTCTTGGAGATGGTGATACCAGCCATCCCAGCACAAATCCTTCCTGGAATTTCTGTTTAAAATTGGGTTATTTGAGTAAGAGTAAAATGAAGCAGTCTGTTTCACTGTAGAGCAGATCTGCATTAGGAAATTCTGACTCCATCCTCACAGACCATCCTGATGTTGTTACACTGATGATGTAAATACACAAAGTTCTCCAGTCGTGTTGTCCCTGGGTCCCGTGCGGAAACAGGGAGTGGAGTGAGCATGGAGAGGATGGATATCTGTGCCCTCCTGCTGCTGCACATGAACCAGCACTGTGTCATGAAGCTACCTCTGTTATTTCTGCACAGACCTCAACAGTTCAGGTCATTTTGCATTTCTGACCTGACATTTGGCCTAACTTGTACCCACAGAGGATGTATCTGGAGACCTCTGAAACAGTCTAAAGGAAAAAAAAGCAGTGAAAATCACCTTCTTTACTCATTGGTTACTGATGTGAAAGGCTATGGCACGGAAGAAAGCCTGCATACTATTAATTTTTTGTTATTAATAGACAAGTACCTATAATTACACCAAGTTATTCTAGGATCCTTCAGCTAATGGCTGATGGATTCTGCTATCACCACAAAAGTGCCAAACATATTAAAAATACACCACAAAAATAGAATCTGAAATGCAACAGAATTGAATGGACAATGTTTACAGCTGGCAGATAAGCAAAACCAAGGAACAAAGCTTCTGTAGGATGTTTTGAATTTCAGTGATGGCCTGTAGCTAAATCCTGCTGTTTTCACATGAGAAACTGATGGCTGCTGGAATATTTTTCAATACAAGTTCAAACGAGGAAAAGAAATAACCTACCTCCTCTTGAAAAACTGTGCAGTTGGGCATAAACAAACTTGTTATGGTCTGGATTAAAGCCAAGTACATGCACAAGTACAAAGATACCTCCCTTATGAAGATTATTTGCTTTTTGTATTTGAATGGATGCATCCATTTATCCATTACTGTCAGTGGTGCACAGAAAGGAGTATGAATAAGCCCTGGAAGACTGCAATATAAGATGTATAAACAGATTGTTCTAAACCACATTTCCATGAGTATTTCTTACTGCTTCATATGCTAAGAGAAAGGAATAAAGTTTATATTTCCATCTCTCAGCAGAGCCTCTTTCATTCCTCAAAATCTCTTCCACCTTGGAAAAGTAATTAAACTTAATCTTTGGTTTTATTCCCACTGAAATAAGCATTACAGAATAGGTTTTCTTGCAATACTCCAAATCCAACAGTTGTATGAAGAGGAAAAAAAGTCGTGTTGCTTCATTAGCAAATTATTTTTTTTAAAACCATTCCACTAATTCCACCATTCAAGCAATTATGTGAAATTTACATATGGGAATACATTTGCACACACTCATTCTGATTTAAAGAACAGTGTATTTTCAATAATTATTCCCCTTTTTTTCCCCTCCATAACAGATTTCTCAAGGGCAATTGTGCTGAGATATTGACATTTCAGGGGATCTGGAGCAAACACCATAAACTCATGTCTGAGAGCTCAGCTTGGGATACCTCTGACAATGGATTACAGAAACACACCACACCAAAACTGTTTGCAAATGCCATCCTGCACCAAACGCGTTTGCCAATGTCACAGGGATCCCCCTAATGTGAAATGGGCCCTTGGCTCAATGCAGAGCAATTCCTGGGGCACCAAGGCCTGACCTGCAGGGTCCAAACACCAGCAGTGCCCCACTGGGACAGTCACCAGGCAGGAATGAAAGCAGGCAGTGACTTACAGGGGTCATTCGTGGTTCTGCTGCATCAGATACCTTGAAAAAATGCCATTTTCAATTCCACAGAGTATCAGAAAGCCAATTTGGTGATAAGACAATGGGTGTTTAGGCACTGAAGAGAGAACAGTGGTCTATGCCCTGACTAGAAGGAGATAGAGCCAACCTGGCAGGTCATGTAAACCCTGCTTCCCAAACAACAAATCCACTAAAACATGCTCTCACTGGAGAGTGTTGCCTTTGTATATCCAATGAATATGTCCTGGTCTGGGAGTTCTTTCATTCTTCCACATTTTAGAAACTTGTAGAATAAAAGTGATTTTTTAAATGGTCTGCATTGTTGGCAAATATCTCTATCAAGCTGCCCTTTTAATAGAATTCAAGCTGAAAATGCCAAAGTGAAGTCTTTCTCTTGAACATCCACCCTGAATTTCAGCAACTCATTTGTAATAAACTGTGTCTATAAGTTTCATGACTCTATGTAATATTTGAGAAAGTAGAGAATTAAACTCATGTATCTCCAGACTTAGTTTTGTCCAGGTCATGTCACCCAGGCCACACTAGTGTAGTTTAAGTAATATATTTTGCCATGCAGACTGATTAGACCCCTTAAGTTCCTTTCAACACTTCAAAGAAAATCAGGAGTAGAAATAACCTCACTCTTTGTGATAATAGTATGGTTTCAAAAACATCTTTAAGTGCTCCAGTTGCATGCCATGCAACTTCTAAATATATTATAAATACAATATATATGATAAATAAGATATTATTTTGTTTGGTTTTTTCAGTTCCATTAATCAGTTTCTATTCATTCTGTGAACATGTACTTAAATAAGTAATTCCCTCTTCAGTTGTAATTCTAATTCTTCAAATTCTAATTTAAAAAAAACCATCACTAGAAGTGATGTGGGCTACGAGAACTTGTCAATAAGGAAAGCACCATCCCATCTGCTCCAAGTCCTCAGGCCATCCCACCTACCTGCACCCTGCTTTCAGCTGCATGGAGCAGGGAACTTGGATAACTTCTCTTCCTGGACTTTCCCAGCTTTCTGCCATTCCAACAGAGAGCTCAGATGTGGGAGCGCTCGACTCTGGCTGGATGCACTGGACCAACTCATCCTCAGAAGGGGCATCCCCAAGGCCTTGTTCCAAAGACCATTCCAAAGGAATGCTAACCAAGGGTTCCGCATCCCCGAGCTCCGGGATCCATCTGCACTTGCACACAGATTGCTCTGACTGACCAGATGGCTTCTTACAAAACAACATGTTCACATCAACAGTGTTCAAAACACTTTCTGCTGGAAACTTATTTTCTGTCAGGGACCTGCAGATGGTTCCCTTCCCCTACCTGTAAGTTCTCCAAAATACATCTCCTGAACTGGCTGTTATGCAATCTTCATATGCTGAGATTTGACTGTGAATATCTAAAGCTGGCAATTTTCTTAAAATAAGCTCCACAAAGAGAAACTTAACAAGCAATTATAGATCAGCTAGTTTAAGTGCAGCTGTAGAATAAATATTACAAACTGTTTTGCAGGATTTAGTAGGTCAAAAAGTAAGCTTTAAAGGCCACAATTTCATTACAGAGAATTCATGTAGATTTGGGCAAGGCAAGGGTGGTCTTGCTTAAATTCTATTCTGTGCCAACATTGCTGCCATGACAAAGAAGGGGAATTAAGTGGGTAGCAATGCCTTTGTCATGCAGTCTGATATCAGATTCTACCAAACAGGGAGTAAGGTAACTTGGTGGCCAGAAAACTGGCTCAAGAATGGCAAATTTTGTGAGAAGAACATTACACAGATCTACTGGAGGTATCTGTGGGGTGTGCATGTGACACAGTGAGGTACCTGAGCCAGTCCTGAACAACCAGGCAGTAAATGGCTCTTATCATCCACATTTCCCATTATGCGTGCATTCCAGTCACTACAGAGGCAATTTAGTGCACTCTCACCTGCTCAGCAGCTTAAAAAAATTACACTGAGAAGAAAATTATCTTCATATCAAATTAAAATATTCACTTTGATTTTTTTTTGGCCAGTCTGGTGCTCTTTGATGACTTGGATGCTACATAAAAATATGTATTAGGATGCAATATAATTCTATATGTTTGTGGGCTTTTTATATTGAAAATTCTGTGCCCATTTTAAAACACTGTATTAATATTTGGGACTTTGATTGAAAAGGGACAGTTAGTTCAAAGTATGAGAGCTCCCACATTCTGGAAGGCAGAAATTGCCATACAGCAGGGACAGCAAGAACACGTAGGCATCTGCACTTGCTTACACTCCCAACATTTTAGCACATTCTCAACTATTGATTGACTGAGTTGCAAACTCCTCTGTGCTCTTCTCCTCTGAAAAAGTCAATTCCAGCAGAATAATGGAGCAAATTGTTACAGAGAGAGAGGATAACTAGGAAATAAAGTGTCCAGACATGTCTAGTCCCATTTACTAGAAAAAGTAGGATAACACACAGAAAATAAAACTCTTTTTCACTAAATTAGGTATATTATTGAAGCAATTTTTTAGAAAGAATCCTACTCAGACTATCATGCCAGAAACTGGTTCACATAGTAAAAAGAAATAACTAGACAATTTCTTTCACAAATCATGTATACTTGTTAATGAACAAAAAAAAAATCTGAAACTTTGATAATGACTATTTGAAGTGAAGGAAGAAAGGAAATGCCCTGTAAGATTTCTTAGCTATTCAAATAAAAATATGTTCTATATGCTTACTAGAAAAGTTTTTATCAATCCTGTAGAGATATCAAACTCTCAAATGTGAAAATTTCAAATGTCAATGTTTTACAATCGTTAGGAATCAGGTGCAGACTAGGAGGTTTGCAGGTTTATATACCTTGGTCTGTAGCTGACTATTCTCATGGTTATACTTTGCAACTCTGCATTATCATTTTGCATGAGAACTAAAACATGCATTTGTTCTATCCAAGATTTAAGCACAACATAAGTGGCATTACATCTGGAGACAAACACAAGACAAATAGCACCTGAACCCACCAGGGAGGCTCCTGAACAGAGAACGCACCAATCCCAGCCCCCAGCAAGACTCAGCTGAACGAAGACAGGCTGGCAAGTGGAGCTGACAGGCAGCTCTGGGCAGGCCCGGCTGAGCTGGCTCTGAGCACACCCTGAGCAGCACCCACAGCTAAAGGACAGAGCCACAACAAATCACAGCCAAACACAGCCCTGCCCAAAGAGCTGCCTGTTGGCTCTCTGGGGCTCCTGGATCTCATTCCTGTATTTTTCCATAGCGTTCATACCTTAGGCCTAGAGAATGAGCACAGTAGCCTGATACAGATGGTATCACAAATACCTGTATTTTAAATATTATTAAAATTGCCATCTAGGTTTAATTTTTTGAGTATTTGCATATGCCCCACACATGCACATTTCAATATATAAATTACCTTAGGATTTACTGAATGTTTACATGAGCAAAAATTGATTTAAAAGTATGCAGATGATGAAGTTGGAGATAGAAGATGTTTGCTTATGCATTTTCCAAGTTTCTAGTACTTAAAAAAAAAATCATCCTGAATTATGCTGAAGGCACTTTGCAAAAATATATTCAGGGTATGAGACAGAGAGAATGGAAGCTTATAGAGCTGAGGATTAAAGGATGAGAGACAGTTTTGTCCCAGCACACAGAGAACTGTCTCTACCAAAGCAGAGAAATCTCCTCTGGCCAGACATTTACCTTGCTCTGTATATGGAGTAACAACTGAGTGCAGAATGTTCATTGCACCAGAGCTTCTCATCCCAAGATCCTACGCGGAGTTGAATCTTTAGAAACAATAAGAATGTTCTAAAACACCAGAATTACCCATGTATACTTTTTTCAAAGCTTGTTTACAGAAGACAAAATACCTTCTACATCGTGTTTAAGTAAAAATTCTGTGCCTATGGTGAACATCTTTCATTGCTAGTTCAGCTACCATTGCCATTTCAAAAAATGAAAGCAAATCCCAATATGCTTCTAATGAAATGGCTTCTTCTGTGGGGGCATAAAATGCAGGAAAGGATGTTACCATGTTCTCTTTTTTAACATTCTTTCCCACCATCTTCCCATTTTCACCTCATTTTAATGTACATACTCTTCAATCAGTCCACAGAGTCTCATTCAGTCTCTTGCTTCTCTTACATCTTACAGCACTCCTCTACTCTTGTTTGACTCATTTATTCCTGTATTCCCTGCCTTCTCAGTTTTTCTTTCTTTAATAATCCACATTGACAGCCACAACACTATAACCTGGTACTTTCCCAGCTACTGTTTACTCCTCTTCATGCCTAATGCTTCTCCCAAACTCCTGTGCTGAGTTCATTCTACACAGGTGAGTCAAACCTCTGTTGTTCAGAAATCTTCATTCCCACAGCCCCCCATGTAAACCAATTCCCTCCTGCATTAACAGCATCAAGTTATCTCTTTCAAATCAATTCACCTATTTCATGTTTCAGTTTGCCCTCATTTCACATTTTCTTTACTACAATACAGGCCTCAAGGCCCTGTTGACTCACTCAGGTTTTCAGCCAGCCAGACCTCAATCACAGTGTGACACTGCACTGCCCAAGCTCAGTGAGGAAATCCTACTGAGTATTTGTCACATTAGTATTCTATTGATCTACCTCCCAAAATACATTTTGTGAAAAATTCCTGTATTTTCAGCACACTTCTCCAGGCTGAAAACTTCACTTGAAAGTTCTTACTGAACAAGTCACTCCAGTTGAAAGAATGACTCTGGTGAACAACTGGAGATTGTTGCAATCTGGACTTTTCTGGTTTTATACACTGCTGTTAAATTAATTTAATTAAAACCCAGACACTGTGCTGTACAGTTAAACATGTTGTGATAATGACATCTTCTTGGGCTAAATTCTACTCCTATGTGTCGTTAATTCAAGATATTAGCCAGTGCTGATATTCAGAAGAGAATAAAGTGAGAATATTGGTAGAAAACCACAATGCTTACAAGCAAGGAGCAGTAATTCTGTATCTCAATGTCAGGTACAGCTCTCGTATGGCTCGCCTGACAAGAACATCTTTACTCTTTTATTCACTTAAGAAAATCATGCCACACTACAAAGAGAAGATCTCAAGATGGCTGCCAACATTGCTGAAAGCAAAAAAAAAAGTAAACTGATTGTTCAATACCTTATTCCACAGTAAAGTGCTTTCATGCTATCAAGAATGAGGACAGGACTTTGAAGTCCTGCACACTTAACTATATTAGCATTTCTAGCATTCCACTTTTCACAGCCAGGATGCAAAAATTTGTTCCAGATCCAAAACTGGCATAAGGAGCTTTAGAAAATACTGGATCCATTGTTTATGAGTTAGGTATGGATAAAACAGAAGTAGGATTTTTGCGTGTGTTTAAAATTAGAAATAGTTTCTGATTTAGCTAACCAAATCCACCTTGGCAAATCCTTGCCAGACATGAGTGTGCAGTAAATATGCTGACAGGAATGGTGTGCCCAATCTCAAAATTGAAACTTTCTTTCCTGGCTCTAGAGCCTATTTTTCACTACCAATTTCAGAAACACCTGCTCAGTACAGAAATGCCTGAATATATAAAGAGTTCACTTTTTAACAAGGGAGTGCATGTGACTTGTAACCAAGGAAACAGGATCACTGCTGTAACGACACAAAACTTTAACTGGCTGTGTGTTCTTTTATGAGAAAAATCTTAACCTCTTCCTGCACTGCTACAAGTGAAGCATGTTGGAGGAACAAACCCCAGAGTTTAGAAACCCTGTCTCTTGCTAAGGACTTGCCAAGTTTTTTGGCAAGCAGCAAAGGAACAAGGAAGAAGGAAGTGCTACTGAGAACCACAGCTCTTTCCCAGAATGATCTTTCATTACAAAGCCTGTTGCTAACTGGGAGAGAAAAGGATAGAAACTGATGATAGAATTCACAGGGCCCAATGAACAAATACCATTCAAAAGCATCCTGATCCAGCCAGTTCCTTGCAAAAGACAGAGGGGAATTGAACATCAGAAAATGCACAGCACAGTTAAAAGCTCCTTTTGTACAGCACTGAAGTTTGCTGTAACATTGACTGTGTAACATTGGCTTTGTTCAACATAATCTCTATTTGTTTCAGAGCTGTATGAGTTGTGTGATTATAAGGGAAACCAATATATACCAGTTAGCTACCAACAGCAACACACAACGTGCTTTATTGTTACTGCCAATCTACTTGCTTTCTATTTTTGCCCCATTTTTTCAACTCATGCAATGGAGAACAATTCTTGTACATTTCTACACATGCAAAAGAAATATTATACCACAGCCTCTCCCTCTTTTGTTTCAATCATTTTAGACATAATTCTTTCTCAGGCGGCATTAAACAAGAGTTTATTCCAAGGCAACTGTAAAAGATCACAAGCCCTCAAATGTTTCCGATGGTGACTGCAGGGTATTCAATGCTAGTATAGTATGCACTAAATTATTCTTCTCATAAGCACTGTAAAGGTCACTTTGAATATAAAGAAGCATGATAAAAATCTAATTGATGGAAATATGCTCATAAACACCTATTTGTGAGACCTGTTGAACAATTCATAGCAATTAGCTTTGCAAAGAAAGTCTCACTGTCTTTATTGAGATGGTAATTGGTATAAGTCATACTTTTTAAAAGTGAAGTTGATTCTTTTTTTTAATGGCAAGGCTCAATACTGAGGCAATAAATACAATACATAAACCCCTTCAGCATTATGGAGCTGCTGCATGACACACCAGCTTTACTGAGCATCACACCAAGGCAAAAATGACAAACACCTTTTCTTTGAGGTGTCTTAGTCCTGAACACTGCAACACTGAGGTGTTTCATTAGGGTGAGCTTAGAGGGATGTGTTTCTGTAATGCTTTCACTTTACCCATACCTGCAGGACCAAGAGTTTTCAATTGTACTTTTACTGAATGCTCAAACACTTCTGACTCAGTAGTGCCTTAAAAGTGAAAGACTGAAAAAATGCAAGTGAGAGCAAGAAATTGAGAGTAAAAGGAAGAAAACTGGAGTCGAGAGACATAAACAGATTCTCTCACATGTATAAAACTTATTTACATTGTGCACTGCTGACAAATTTAATAAGACCAACTGCTGGAAAAGAATCACAAGTTATAGAAATGCAGCTGAGAGAAATAAAGAATTAAGAAAACCAAACAGATTTTCTAGTCCTTTTTACTTTAACAATTGAGAAGATTAACAACTAAAAAAATAAGTTTAAGTATATCAAAACAGATATGCTGACTTCAAATTTTCACTTTGCTCAATTTTTATCTGACATATAAAGGATATAAAAGATTACAATGTTTTTATATATAAACCACATCTTGTTGATAATTTTATATGCCTCATGTAAATCATTAAGGACTACGCAGAATATTCTTCCTCATCAAAAAATGTCATTTGAACTCCAGTGAGTAGTCATTTGACTGCTAACTTCTGTAAAATTACCAACAGCAGAACCAAGTCGGAGTCAGCAGATATCGTAAGTGCTGATGGGTATTTGGAATATATTTCCATCTACAGCAATTGTCTGAAGACTGTGAATGCTGCTAATGGTATTGCCATGATAACTACCCTGAAATTAGAACATCACAGACTGAAAACCCTTTGGCTGAAATGTGTCCATATTAGCACAGAATGGTTCTCAACAGAAGACTGCACCTTGAAAAGCCACTGACAGGGAAGACGTTAATTCTGTGACACACGAAATAGAGACTACTACACTACAGACAGGGCAGAGCTGGGAGGGGGTACATGGGGAACATGAACACAACTTTGGATATATCATTCCTCTGATCACAAACCAGATTAAGGAGCATTTCCATCTACAATACTTTTAATGGCATCTCTGTACTGCAAAGTGTCCCTTGGGATCAAGAGAGAGAAGAGCAACCCAAATTTCTTCCCAGCATAAATGGCATCTTCCAAAAATATTTCAAGGGAGTGCTTTTCCATACAGTCTTAACTGACTTAAGTATGCTGGAAAAATCCTCAAAGATAATCTAAGGCTTGGTCAATTATGTACTCAAGTTAAAATACAGCTTCCTAACTCTTCTGCAATGTCCTTCACACACGAATTAAACTATGCTATAGTTTGCATTATGGATGCAATGATCTTCCACAGATAATTCTTTCCCTAGCTCAGAGTTTTACACTTATTCTCACCATTTAAAAAGACAAACCACTGGTAAAAAAGTAAGAAATAATTTTGCAAACCTTCAGTCTGTATGAATTCAGAGGATGCTGGACAGTTCTTTACCATGTGGAAAGGAGTAGCAGAGTTGCAACAAATGCTCCCTGACTGACTTGAATAACCAATAGGAAAGTGTGCCAGTTTTTAGTGTCCTATACAAAGCTTTAATTATTTCACAAATCACCTGTCAAATCCAGGATAGGTCACTCGTAAAATGAAAATCTACAATCATAACATCACTTCATATGTTTGGATAAAACCAGCTTTATAAAGCCAAATGCTCCTTGCAAGCCTGAAGTACCAGTATTTACCCATAGGTCCTTAACTATATTCAACCCATCTTGCTTTTAACACAAAGCATCCCATGTCTCTTCCTTCTCACATTTTCTTGCCTTCTTTATCACTGTTTCTACTCCTCCTGATATATTTTTTCCATCCTCTTTTTCCTCTCACATTCATAAACCCTCTCAACTACCCAGAGCAGGGAAAGGAAAAATTAAGACATTTGCAGAATGCCATGTAATACACATCTTCAACATCAATACGTGCCAAAACACAAAATAAAACACAATGTAATAGTCAATTCTTGCAGGAGGAAAAGAGACGGAAGTTTGAATTTTCATAATTTGACCAAACAATTTTTGCCCTACTTCTTCACATTTCTCTTAGATCAAAACAGGCATGATGCTTTTTTTAAGTCTGATGTCAAGCATCATAGGTTATGAAAGACTAAAACCAAAACTGTCAGTTACAAAGTGAGGAATGCAAAACCCAAGAATAACAGTGAGACAACTCTCTGTTTGTTAAAAACAATCCACTCAAATTCAAATATTTTAATTTTATAACCAAAAAAAATTCCACAAAAGAATATCACATTTTTGCAATGAAACTTCCTGCATTATATGCACATGATAATCAAATTTTAGATATCTATTTTTACTCCAACAATCATCAGTGCTTGGCAACACAGTTCTACTGAAAGATAAATATTGTGAAATGTCTCTACATTAGATCAATCAATTAACATAGCAATAAATTAGTTTCATTAGCATGTTTCAGGCATTAGAAGGTGCTTTCCTAATTAGAAGTCCCACATTTAAGCAAATGCTATTTCCAATTTGTGTATGTCAATTTTAATCCAGTGCTCACAATATAATATCAGAGTACTTACTTACTGTTATACAACATACCTGAGATCTGTTAAAGACATACTGAAGCCATTCAGTGCCAAGTTGCAGACACGAGCTGCCACTTCAGAGGATGCGATCCAGGACACACCTGGCCACTGGCCACAACACTTTAGGATGCATTAGCTGAATGCTGCCATTTATTCTATTACAGGGCACAGGAATGTACACTAATTGCTTTAAGAAGTGTCATGCCCCAAGGAGAGCCCCAGGGACACAGAGACTGCAAAAGGCCTGCCAAGGCCATCCCAGCAGGGCTCAAACATTGCTGCTACTATACCTCTCCAATCTAGATCATGGTGATGGTGACCTCAGCCCCAGCCACAAGATGCCATTAGGGTCAGGGTCAGTGCTGAGAGAAGAAAACTGCCTAGAGTTCCATGGACACGGGGGCTGCAAAACACATGCCAAGGGGATAATGGCATGGCCTCAACATTGCTGCTCCTCCATCTTTCTGACCTGGATCATCCACAGTGATGGGGACCTCAGCCCCAGCCACAAGATGCCATTAGGGTTACAGTCAGTGCTGAGAGGGGAAATGAGCCGAGAGTTCCAGGGACACTGGGGCTGGAAAGGCCTAGCAAAGGGATGATGGCAGGGCCTCAACATTGCTGACACTGCTCCGTGTTCATGTGGGCCACCTCTGGAGATGGGGATCTCAGCAGTAGCAGAAGCTGCCAATGGGGTTATGGCTGGAGATGGGGTTCTGAGAGTAAAACAGCCTAGAGCTCTTGGGACACTGGGACTAGAAAAGGCATTGCAAGGCCATCACAACAGGGTGGCAACATTGCCCACTCCACTCTTTTTAATCTCTTTTAGCTATGGCCAACATGCCCAGCTTCCATTCGGGCTAGGGTTTAGGGTTAGGGTTGAGAGGGTAAAAGAGCCTACAGCTCCAGGGACACTGAGGTGGAAAGGACTTGCCAAGGCGATTCCAGCAAGGCCCCAACATTGCTGCTCCTACATCTTTCCAATCTGGACCACCCATGGTGATGGGAACCTCAGCCCCAGCCACAAGATGCCATTAGGGTTAGAGTTCTGATTGAGAGAAGAAACAAGCCTCCAGCTCCAGCAAAACTGGGGCTGCAAAACTCATGCCAAGCGGTTCACGGTTTGGAGCCAACATTGCTTCTCCGACATCTTTCCAACCTGGATCACCCACGGTGACAGGGACCTCAATCCCAGCACAAGATGCCATCACCAACTCAGTTTCTAAGAAATCAATAGATTCAAAATTGTATTTAAAACTTCCCTACTTTGCTCCAACATTGTTTAATGTTATTTCAGGGATTGCTTGTTTGCTTTCCACCTTATTGTTTTTCTGAAGATGCAGTAACAGCAGAACACTGGCACCTCTGCCTTCTTATGCAAATATATTCATGTCTGTGTATTCAAAGATCTTATTTTAAATAATATTCTACAGATGTTTCTGTGAGAAGGATTTAGTTCATTCTTTATATTAAAACAGTTCCATACCTGCTGTTTGTGACCTATCTCTCGTGGGGAGATGAAGCTCTTCAATGAAATACAGCTGAGGCACTAATGTGTCGTTAACTTTTAGTCTGAGCAAATGTTTTTATCCCTCTAAAATATCTAAAGCCTAACTTTGAAAGAGGCAATCATCGATTTCTTTAAAATTAACTCAGAAATACAACATCCACTGGTACCTCACAGCAATTTACCTTAAAGATTTATTTCATTTATATTTGATAGCAACATTTTAATACTAGCAATGGTATTGGAGAGGAGTTAATGTTCTTTTTACCTCTCATACCTTTACTGTACACATTTAAATTATCTCAGTGTCACACTGACAGGTGCAACTGAAATAGAGATGATAAAACTGCCAAATCGAAACTAAACCAAAATTCTTCAACCCACTGAGAACATCTATTCTTCCACAGTATTTTACCTTTGTAGTCTGCAAGACCAAAGGCAGATACTTTGCTTTACACACTGTTTAGTGCTAAATAAATCTTGGAGGAGTATTCCCAGAATGACACTCTTTTTTGAGTGGCTGATTGGTTGGCACTGAAATTTGCCTGCCAGTTGGAACCTGTCTCTCTCCATCACATTTCTCATAACCTTACCTTCCATGAGGGCAGAAGCATTTTACAAAGTGACAAAGAGGTAGAAATAGTGATTTTTTTTTTTTTACTACCATTTAACTTGGTGACTCAAAGACAATTGACACAAAACACCTAAGAACACAACTTGTGCTATCAAATATGCTGCCAGTAATGTCACCCAGGGAAATGAAGACAACATATTTTTTGAAAATTATAGTCCTCTAATCATTACAAAGAACTGATGACTCCTTTGGTGTTCTAACACATCCTGCAGATAACAGAACCTGCTGATGATTTACTGAGCAGATTCTCTGCTTTTCTTAAAGTGTATGTTTGAGCAGCTCCCACAAGAGAATCAAAGTCCAGCTTTGCAGCTCAGCAGAACATAAAACTGTTCTTTAGAAACTGTTGTAGCATGTACCTGTGGCCTACAATATGAGATTAAAAAGTACTCAGTACAGTAATCTGTGAAAATATTCACAAAATTGGGTTTATACCATTCTTGCATATATTTTAATTCAAATATTTGCATTGCCAATGCAAAAGAACCAATGAAGTGGCACTGTTAGTTGAATAGCACTGCATAGCTAAGAAGTGGAGTCTGTGTTTGAGGAGTTTCCCACTGTTCAGACTTTGTGTAACATTGTGTGACCAGCTGTCTATTTAGCTAACTCTTCTTTGTGCAAGTTGTATGTAAAACACAATTCAAATTAGGATTATATTCTAGGTTTACAGACTATTTGAGTCTGGAAAATGCCTCTGAAGATCACCACCAGGCTGTCCAGGGCTGTGTCCTGTCAAGTCCAAGTACGGAGTGTCAACAACCTGTGGGCAATCTGTTACATGGTTCCGTCACCCTCACAGTACAAAAAAAAAAAAAAAAAATTCCTGCATTTCAGTTTGTGCCCATTATGAGGATGACGGAAAGAAAATCTTTGTCTTTTAAATAATGATGACAATTGATACAGAAACCACAGAGAGAAAAATGGACCACCACAACATTTTAGAGTTTCTTTTCCCAACTTTGTACAGCTTTTAGCTTTTTACATACTTGAAATCATATAACCTATGTGATGATTTATGTTGAAAGACTGAATTATATGGTCCAAAGAATTCTGATGCTTGTTGCCAAAGATTCCTTCTGTTTTTATAAATGTATTTACGAGCTAATGTGTGTGATAATTTTTCATATTGATAAAAATGTGATTCAAACACAAGTGTACTTGTTGTAACAAGTTTTGTTTATCCATAATGTACCAATCATAAGTGCAAATAAATGTTAATTTAAGTAAGTATTAGACAGGCCTTCACCAGCTAGCAAAAGTAGCAATCTAATTCAGTAGTGCCAATTCTTGATTTAGATTTTGCTCCACATGGACTGGAAAATTTATCTTGTGATGTCAATTTTATTATTATAAAGAAATTTTTTTTTCAGCATGTAAACAGACAAATTAGCAAAGCCAGAATCTATTTTTTACATTAAGACATAAAGGTGGACTATAAAGGAAACTCTTTGGCCAATCCTGTGACTGAGCTAATGCCGTATTAAAACTGAAAAATAAACAACCGAGATTCCAAGTGGTAGAGGCTGACAAAAGAAGGAATATATTAATGACAGTTCACAGCATAAGGATTCCAAACAAGTTACACAGCCATGAGTAAGCACTAACATTTGATACCACAATGGGAAGAAATGCTAGCAAAGTCATTCACATTCTTGTACTGCAAACTGTTAGCTGAGTTTCAAAATAAAAGCAATTTCTTCCTTTGTAAGAGTGGCAGGCTATTTCATACAGATCAATTTAAATGTTTTGCCTCACCAGATCATTGTCTGATTGCATGGAATCACTGCATTGGAAGGGAGAAATCCCCAAAGGAAAAACCTCACAACAAAAATTTTAGGCAATATTCATTCTAGCATTAAAGTGTCAGTGGAGTCAGTCTTAAGACACATTAATCTTATGTTGTGTTCACCATAATCATATTCCAGGACCACAATCAGATCTTAGAAGTGACTAATTAAAACTGACCCTGTAATTTCTATCTATAGGATGCCTAAGCAGACATAACCTTTACAGGATTTTTCATTTTCACACTGAAGCCTGGTCATTTAATTTTGCAGTGAGAAGAAACTCATCAAGATCATATAAATATTTTTTTATTTTATATTTCATTGCTTCTTAATAGACAGATCTAATGCTCTAGAGACTTTTTATGCATATCAAGACTGTAACATTTTCCCCTAGACTGAGGTATCACTACTCTCTACAGCACAGTCCTAGGACTAACATCTCACTGTTTTTAAGTACTCTTTCATTGATAAAGATGCAACCCACTGTACATATATTTGTGCTACAAAGGACAAATTAAACATACCACAATTATTTTATGTATTTACATTGTTTTATAGTAAAATATTATTAAAACAAAATAATATTAAACCTAACCAAATAGAAGAATTGCAGGTACAGTACAAAGGTTACAACTGATTAATGTAATATACAATTCACAGACTCCAAGGTATTTAAGATCTCCTGTTGATGAAATTCAAGATCCATTAAGGGAGGATAAAATTGGAGAAGTTGGCAATAGGAAGTAGACCTGAAATGCATTTTCTTTTAGATGTTTTTTAAATCACAGCCAGTGCCAGGTCATGACTCTCAGAAAATAAAGGCCATAGAGAGTTCAAATGAAAGCCAAGAAATGATGGTGCTTTCAGACAATGACAGAAGGAGCACATTCTAGAAAAGTTCTTTATATTAATTTAATACTGCTGCTCTAGCTGCAGAAGAAGAGTCTGATATCTCAGTAAAAATGCATTTAGAAATTCTTTTGTCTGCTGCTGCAGATGAGGAATGTTGTTATTTTGCTCAACAGTTGGATTTTTCCAGAATCTCACTAGCATTCCCAGAGAGAAGTACCTACTCTAGCTATGAGAGAATGCTGACACGTCTATTAAATAAGAAAAACTTCTGAGGAAATAATGCACAGGTGCATGTATGAACAGAACCTCTCTGCCATAATGTCCAGACATCACAGAATATTCCTGAATCCACTACAGTCCATTGTTTCATGCAATGTGTTAAGAAATATGAAATTGCCAAATGCAAAAAAAACCCTCTAAAAATAAACAGTCTTTTTGCAGCCTGTGGCCCAGCTACACCTAAATCAGGGCCAGCACCAGTGCAGTGCATCATGTTGGTCTTCAGGAATGAGTGACCTACATGGTGATCTAAAGTCTACTTACACACGTAGAAACGGGATGAGAGAAGTATCAGAAAGGAAGTTAATTGTTTAAGTCTGAGGAGTAAGAGGAAATTTTTTCTCCCATCCTGTTTTTGACATAAGTGTCCAGGAGATTATAAACATACTATTCTTGAAATGTCATGTCTCAAAGGAGAACTAAAAGACAGTGTAATAAATTATTTCTGTAACAACAGTGTATTAACATTAAAAAAAAAAACCACACGAAAAGGAGTATAATTGCATTTACAATTACATTTTACAATTACAAATGTATGTTGTATTTGCCCTTCTCTTTAAAAAACAACACTAAGTACAACATGAAGGACAACTTCTTTAAAATGACTCAACAAAAAGCTACACATGGGCCTCTCAACTGGAACCTGAAACCATTTCCATCTTTGCAGTCCTTAGTAAAACTCTACACAGAAAGTTCTTAGGGAGCAAAAGGCAAGTCTCTTTAGCAGTTTGTTCCCACAAACGTGACTTTAGAATTTGTAACACCATCATCAAGACATCTCATCAAATTGATTTTAGTGTTTTCAAATCCACAAAAAAATTGGAAACTCATGAATGCCATGAAATGCATCTTGGCATTCTTCCATTCATCCATTACATTTTCTAATAAATAGAGCTTTCTTGAAATGCAATTTCAACTTGAGAATCTGACACACTCCGTAAAAGACCACGCAAATAATACAACTACGTATGTATGCTGCTATGAAACATATTGATTCTAAATTGATCATGAAGCTGCAAATTAATCCATCCATGGATTCACAAGCATGGATGCAAAATCCCTGTGAAGAGGCTCGTGGACAGCAGATCTAACATGATGACTTACTGTAAATGAGTGTTCAACCTACACATAACTTGTACAGGTGTAGTACTGAAAAAGCATTTTACTGAACAATTATTAGTGAAAGACTTTCAAAAACATGACTTTCAAAAGCAAATTTTCATTAACATTACTTCTTAAATAGTTCTAAACATCATTTACAAATACACAAAAAACAAAGTTTAAAGCAAAAAGGGAAGATTTTACCAGATTATATCCCTTGTATGATGGTATATCAAAGGGTTTGAGATTCTTAACAGATGACTGTGTTCAACTATTTCTGAACACATTCAACTTTAACATTAATGAAACCACTACATGCATCAGCAGATTGCAAAATTCAGCCAGAAAGAGTTCAACAGTTTGACTTTATTTGGTTAGTAAGGACCCTAATAGTGTTCTACCCTCATTCCCTAAAATAAATATAAAACAAAAATACAAACCCCACACAAAAAAACCCAAAACGTAACTAAAAAAGACCAAATAAAAGAATTTGAAAACACCTAATGTTTGAAGAGTACATATGGATGCAGGTTTTGAAGTCACGTAGATATATCTGAAAGCTTTACACAGTGATTTTCATTCAAAGTCACTATTTAAATAAACAAAAAAATACTCTATATGTCATATATTCCTTTAAATATAACAAAAACACTTGTAATCAGAACAGGAACCTTCTATTTAAAAAACTCAATGTTTTAAATTTTTTTGGAGATGCTGGCATTATATTTCAAACTAATTTTACACTCTTAAACCCTCATCGGTTTTC